>APFE030816270.1:0-156551 GCA_000404065.3 Pinus taeda
ATTTCTGAGGAAATGTCTGGGTATGACCGAATGCCCAGCAGTTGAAATTAAAAGGGAGTGTTGAATTTGTAATTTCAACCGCGCGTGGGCAAATATTTAATGCACCTCAATACCACCCAGCAAAACCACGAGCCACGTGGAGGCATATCGCAATGGTTGTGGTAAAAAGGGGTTTTTGTCAGAGGGCCTCCGAACACCCTAACCAGCTGCCACGCGTCGTGTGTACGAACCCAAAACCACTTTCCCCGGACGGCAAAGGTCGTTTGTTTTGTCAGAGGTTGGTGTGCGAATTGCATCCGATCAAGTCAATAGACATGGATTGCATTCAACCTGCCCGAACTTTAATTTTACTTTTACGGCACGTTTTCTTTAATGTTTTTAATGAAGGTGTCATTAACTTAGGTAAATTTCTTCAATGTTTTCATACGGCGAATTTAATATGGAGTATGGGCGGAAACCATATGTAAGTTTTTATTATTATTTTTTGGCATATGTTTTTAATAGGAGCGTTGACTCCATTGTTGTTGTAATTTATTATTACACACGGGGATTTTTGCACACGGTGAGAAAAAAAAAACAGGGCTCCGCAGCAGCCAATGAAAACCAAGGATTGTAATGCAATGTTTGATATGTATGAAATGCAGAAGTGTGAATTTTTCTCTGTGATGTAAAAAGAAAAGTTTGCACAGCAGTGCAGGAGGAGAAGTGAATGAAAAACCAATGGCTTGTTTTGTTCCAAATCCATGAATTGTTTCACACAGGTGAAAAGGTAAATCAGTAACTCCCTGTAATTTTGTTTTCACACAGCAGTGAATGTAAATGAAATATTTACACACAGTGGTGTAAAATTTCATAGGAGGCAGAGTAATTTCTTTTGTGAAAATGTCTTAGTGAATCCCTCTCAGCATAGAGGATGAATATGTATCAGTGAATTTGTTTAATGAATGAAATTTTATGGTGGTGAAATCTTCTGTCCTGTGTAATTGTTTTAAAAAGACTTCTCTGTGTAAAAGATCTTGGAGCAAAGCAAACAGAGCATTGCCTCTGTGTCTTGTATTTTGATGGTTTTGGTATTTATCCATCTCAAAGAAGCAAAAAATACCCAACACTTGTTTGATGCCATGGCTGATGCCATTTTCTCGGCTATGCAAGCGTTGGGATATTCCACTGTCCCACTTGTCGTTACTGAAACCGGATGGCCTTCCGCTGGCGAGGATGTCGCCACAGTTGGCAATGCTCAGTCGTATAACAACAATCTCATCAGACATGTATTATCCAATGTAGGAACACCCAAGGAGCCGGGAACGAACCTGGAAACCTATATCTTCGCTCTTTTCAACGAGAACGGGAAAACTGGGGCTGAAACGGAGCATCACTTTGGGCTCTTCAATCCTGATCAAAGTCCCTCATACCCTGTCAGTTTTCTTCATTCCTAAGAACGCCATGTCATCCCAGAAAACCATATTGTGCAAGAAATCGATGTTTAGAAGTGATACTATCCATAAGCAAAATATGGTAGTAAAAAATAATACATATGCTACCTATATGCCAATACATTAATATATGTATTTCTGTACCTACCTTTTGAAATAAATTACGAATAAATTTCTGGGTTAGTGTGAGAATATTTTTGTTACAAGTCTGGTTTTAAATATGTGAATTTGTCTTTTCCCATTCATCTTTGTCTTGTACAGAGAATTATTATTTTTTTTTTTAAATCAATCAAATTCATTGTCATTCTTTTCAATACTTTCAATTTTTTTATTTATGAGTTGTACCCAATTTTCATCTCTAATTGCTTTTTCAAATAAAAGAAAGTTGAAATTTCAACCATGCAAAATTTAAACTCACAACATAAAATTTTAACAATACTTCAAACAAAAAATTTAATAGAATTTTAACAATGCTTGAAACAAAAAAAATTTAGTAGCACTTGCAACATAGAATATCGTTACCACTGCTCACACAAAATTCTAGTATTTCCTTAATGGTTATTATATTTGCAGATCTCATGAGTGAATTCGACCATGGAGGTTTTGTTGAGGACGGTGTTGTTAATTTTTTATGTCAAATTTAACCCAAACTTATAGCCCTCAGCTAAGGCAGGAACTTAGTTCAAATTCTTTGTCAACATATTTTGCAACGTCCAAAATTAGCTCACAGTCTTGGTTAATCTTGTTGGACGCTTCACAGCATCAATCATGATTTTCCAATCAAGCAAACTTTATTTCCTTGATTTCTATCTATTGAGATGCCATTATTCTTGCCTTACACAGGTAAAATTCGACTATGTGTAATCCACTTGTGCAAGGTATTGCTTTTACAATTGCAACTCTTCCTTTTTATGAACTAAACCATTTGCTTGCAATAATTTTTGACGCCCAACTCCATTTTGTATAGTACAGTAGCCTATATCAGTGATAGATAGGTGTCATTTGAGATATCATCATATAGGGGAGAAAAATGGTAATTCCTATAGTGAACTATCATTTCAAGAATTCAAGATAAAGGACCATTTTTATTATATTCCGGTAGAAATTACTAGATTTCTTGCAGCTGCTAAAATATTGATTTCTAAGTTCTTAGTGTCATCCCCATCTTTCAGTAATCATAAAAGGGAAAAATATGTATTACATTTAATTTGGGATACACTTCTTGCATCACATCAAAGATAGCCAAGTTTTGACCTAGGAAAAGGTAGGTTGGGTAACCGATTTCTATTTCTACTCATTCATATAACTTGGGGTTTTCTATCATTAAATTCTTAAATTTTTTACAAATCTTCATATATTACCTTGCAATTCATAGTCTATCTACTCCATCCACTAGCTTTACCACTATTCCTTCCTTTTCGGCGTTCTACTTACCTAGTTATTCCTTTTGGTATTATAGTTACCTACTTATTGCATGGGAACAGACAATGGCTTGGGTGTGCTGATGTTGAGCATTGGTTTTAACAAGTTTTTTTTATGACCATTTAGCATATTATTATTTCATTTTTTTCTAATTTATCCATCATATTATCATAATATTATCCACTTTCACTTCATGCAAGCTCCATGAGATATGTGATTATTAATTTTATTAATTCTCCTTGATTTATAATTATATATGTTGTTATGATCTAACTACATGCACGTGATGCAGGAGCATCTGGTCGACAGGGTGAAGACCGCGACGGGACACACAGAGTTTCAGAAAAAGACTTGGGAAGGTTGAACAAATCGACAAGGGACAGCAAGACTGTCAGTTTCTTTTAATCTCATTTTATTTCCTCTATCAGAGTCAACTACAGTTTATTTAAAATTTCTGTTAGGTAATTTTAATTAGTTTACTTTATTGTAGCTGTCAGTGTAAATTGTAATAAATAGACTAGTTTATTTCAAATAATGTACACAGTCACCTTTGTGGGGCCAGTGACAAAGTAGCTAGAAGTCAGGTTCATAACTGTCAAACAAGAAACTGGAAGAGCTTAACTATCTAACTGTTTGTAAACGGGTAACTATATACAGTTATCAACCGAATCACCTCTACAGTATAAAGGACAGAACCGAAGACAAAAAGGGGGTTCAGCAGCTAAGCAAAAGAGAGAAATATTATTACAATAAAAGAGACAGAAATTTATTCTTCTTATTCCTTCATTTAGAAATTCCTGTGCACAAAAGATTGTACCTACGTTCTGAATGATTCATATTTCTGAGAAATCGGACTTCTATGTAAACTACTGTAATAAACAATAATGTTACCGAATGGCATCAATATAGAACCAAATACATGTAAATCATTGCAAAAGTAAGTGACCGTGCAGGTGGAATAACTACAAAGAGTATTCCAAGTCACTGAGCGTAGAGTAACGCCAGACAAAACAACCATCAAGCTAACCGAAGGTGAAATGAAGAGCATGCCATACGACAGCAAGTAAACAAAGAGAGAAGCGAATAGCGTGAGGTTCCCAGATCGAATCCAGGTAAGAAACCAAACCCACAAGAATTAAATACGAAGTTGAAATTTCCAAATATATACATATATTACAATTGCAGGTCTGTACCAAATCAAGAGTTTATAGTTGAATTCATTACAAGGGTCGAACCCTTTCCGCCATTAAACAGGCGTGACCAAAAAAATACCCAAGACCCATATATTACACCGATGAGAAACAGAACATATAAAGCCGTATCCTACAGTAAATAAATACAGACGCACAGTGCCATAAAAGGCCGAAGACGATAGGGTTTCTAGGGTCTGAGACCACACGAAGTTACAGGCGGACCTAATTCAAAAACAAATAACAAACAGAAGACATAGAGCTACCCGGGAGCGTGAAGCCGTAGCCTGTTGCACATGACCACAGAGCCGTCACCTGCAACAGAAAAAAAACGATGCAACTGAGTTAGGGTTTGAAGGATAAACAAAACCCTGATTCCTACAAGCCGCCATAACTTTACCAGAAGGGAAATGTGGTAAGTAAAGAGACAAGGATTCACCGAGAGGAGAACTACCATACCTGTAGGTGAATGGATTCCATGTTCGCCGAGAACCCACCTGACCACGGAGGGGCCAGACAGGTTAGCAAATACTCCAGAAGTAAAAACGAGATTATAGCAAAGAAATCAACTTACCAGTTTGATGAATTGAATGTCCGACACCGACTGTAGCAGATCTTCGAGCATACGTGTTCCTGAGCATAACGAAATCGTCCAGGCGGAGAAACGACCATAGAAACACAGCATGTGACCAAACAAACCAACAAACTCAGACAAAGAACAAGTCGACAGAGAGACTTGAGGAAAACCCAATAACAGAAACGCGGATAGAGTTACCACTTACTAGCGCATACGAGAAACAAAGGTACCGACGGAGCCATGGTGGAAAACCACATTCTCAGGCAAGAAAACCACTAAAAAAATGACCAAGCATCGATGGTTTCCTCCAAGACAGAGCCGAGCTCGAAACCAGGTTGCAGAGCGACGAGTTCACCATACCAAATGACAAAAAGCACGAAATGCAACAACCAAAACAGGAACGAGAGGATTAGGGTTACCATTTAATCGAGGCGGACAGGTGTAAGCTGGAGGAGGAGCGAAGTACCAGGAGGTAGATCGGCAGGTACATATACAATTAAATTCAGACCGAGCCAAAACGATTGCAAATCACATATAATCAACAGATCAAATCCGTAAGTACCGTGTTGGGTGAGTTGAAGTAGGGCCACGTGGACAGTCCACATCAAAATATATTGTGGAGTATAAGCTCTCTAACAGTGCAATACATAGTTTTGTTAGAGGTCATTTGAATGACAATGTTTAGACAATGTCTATATACAAATGGATATAGACAGCTAATTTTTCCATTTTCTATAAATGTAGATGCACTGGTAGGATATTTGAAAATAACACAAGCAAGTTCAAATGGGGTTGAACAAACATTTGTTGTTATTATCATGACTTCAACCTATTCATATGGCACAAAAAAATATATTATGTAGTACAGTATAAAATATTTTTGAATAATTATTTATATAAGATTTATGTGTTGATTTATATGTTTATACTTTCAACTTTTTGTTCAGCTAGTGAATCTTTTCAGATCTTCTACTATATATATGAATGTAGATTTTGTTCTGCAAAATATATTTTGCTTCACAGCCCTTCTTTTGGTTACATGTTTGTATAATATGAAAAGGAATTTTCGTTTCTGTCATTCTTGTTTCATCAAAGTGAAGAAATGTTCATATGTTTCATCTAGTTGAAGTTGATGCATAAGAAATTATAATAATTATATAATGTAATTGAAATCAAGTATAACAGCAGATACGTATCCTTATTTTCCATGAATTGTTTAATTTTTGTATCTGGTATGAAATTGTATTGTTTGCAAATTGATGGCACTATTTCAACAATGCTTGATTCATCAAGTTGTATGATTCGATCACAATCACCACAGTCGTAACTAGTCTTTGATAATACTTTGAAGTTTTTAACATATATTCCATGGTGAGTTAAAAACTTTTGCTTATGTTTTTGTATGAAATGTGCAAGAACAACCAATGTAACTAGCATCATTCCTTTTTCATGTCATGTCAGCATGCAAGATTTGATGTGTTCTATCTGATTTGTCTAAATAGGTCCTATATATGACCATTACATCTTCGAAAAAGACTTTTCCAGTCCTACGACTATTCAATGCTTCTATTGTTTATACATGAAAAGTGAATATTATATTGTTTAAATATTTAAATGCATACTTTTTAGATTGTTCATGATATGTTGGGGTGGTTCTTTGATTTATGTTTTTCATTATTTCTCTTGAAATATAATAATTATTGTTTATGTTATTAGCACTGTTATTATGGCGTGAAATAGAGAGGAAGCGTTTATGGTTTTAAAAAGTAATAAGAAGAGAAGGTAAGCAGTAAATAGATAATTTATGGTTCTTAATCACTGTATTTGTTGTCCTTGTGATGTTTGCGTACCAATTTTTTCTTTACTTGCCCATTTTTTCCTGATTCAAACATTTGTACATAGGGGACAAGTGTATAAAATATTTTTTTAGTGCCTTAAAAACTTTGTGTAAAAAATAATAACTATTTACTTTTGTTAAATATTTTTTCAATGTATAAGTAAAATCAAACACCTTTCATATATTTATATTATTTCTTAAAAATATATATATCTGTTTAATAATTACAATGACCATATGTCTTTGAAAATCACAATGAACATATCTCTTCGAAATTGCTTGGTCAAGGTCTTCTTTCGTGTTTCTTACGATTTCTTCAAGTATTTTTTTTTTATGTCAATAATGTACAAAATGCAATATACAAGAATATAAGATATTATGTTGAAATAACACGCAAAGCAAAAAAGTGAAAGAGTAATTTGTCAAAAGCAAGTTATAGTCGTAATGGAAGAGACAAACTTTTTCTCCTTTTGCCTTTAAGTAGTGATGATTCTTTTGATTAGTGATGATTCTTTTGATTCAATGTGCATTGAACAAGGTATCTAATTATGAAAAATATATATAATAGATTGATTTATATATATATATATATATATATATATATATATCTTCTTTTTCAATTTTTTTCTTGAGTAATATGCATAATTACAAACCTTGTTGTAGTATATGGCATTGTTTTTTGATCCTACAAAAGAAACATTAGCATACGTTTTTCTTTGATAGAAAATATGCTTTAGTTCGGTATGAAACAAAATAATATATGTTTGTCTGTATGTGATTTCGTGTATCGATTTATGTATATTTCATAAATCAAGTAGAAGATAAATTGTATCATGATCATACCAGTATAAATATTATATATTGTTATTAGCTATATTTGACCATACATGATCAATAAGTGCTTCTTTTACATGATTTGTTTTATCTAGCAACAAATGAAATTGTAATTATTTATATAGATTTCTAATTGTTTTGTTTTCTCACTGCTTTGTAACATATAAATATTGAAATCTCCTAGAATTATTGTGGTTTCATTTAAAAGTACATTGCATGATGCATTTTTAATTATTTTTTCTATGTTGATTAAAATTGTATGTGGTGGAGCATAAATATTGAGTATTGTGATTTGTAATCCATGAACTATTACTTTTGCTAAAATTGCTTCTATAATTTGTTCTTCAAAATGCATATATTGCAATATTGTAATACGTTCTCTGACTAGTATCATAGTTTCACATTTAAAACAATTTGATATGCAATTGAAGTTTTCAAACCATTCTTGTTCTTTATATAGTGTCATATATGTTTCTTGTACACACAGGATATCAGACTGCATTCTATCATAATCATTCAGTATGTCAGTGATATGAGCATCAAAATTACGTGTGTTCAATGAAACAATAAAAATAGAAGATTCTCATTGTATGGATTGGTAATCATATTCTAGAATCCATTTTGTATTGTTTTGTAAGCGCTGCATTTAACTTTCAACTTATTGTTTGACCTTAAAGTTGTTATTTATAAGGTTATTTAGAAAATACAAATATTGTATGTTTCTCGCAAGTAAAATGGATATGTATACCAACCCATGCATTCGTATGCTAGTTGGGTCAAATGCAACATTGTCTAGAGTTAAACCGTGTGACATGTGTATTGTATGTGCACAAGCAAGTTGAATTGGGAATGGTTTTCAAAATTTTAAATAGTTTTATTTTGCTTTTATAGATATTGGTTTTGATATTTAAAGTATAGGTATTCAATCTTTTGAAATGTTTGTACTATTGAGATAAGATAATGTGTTGGCTTGTCGATGTACAATATGTGGATCGTGAAACTTATTCTATATGACATCAATCTTATCTATTTTAGTATATTCTTTGATGATTCCATCAGTGTCATTTACCAACACATCTTATGATTCATTGTTAAAGGCATATATTTTCGCTAACATGTTTAATTTTATAACAAGTTGCAAGGGTAAAAAATCTATATGTTCATAAATAGGGGAATTTCCATGGTTCTCTTCATCTTCATTAATTGCATGAATTATGATGTCATTCCCAGGCATAAGCGATAACATGTGCCTTTTATGCATTGAAGCAACTTTTTTTTTGTAAAATAGGTAAGGAAATGTAGGGCTATTAGGTGCAGGTTGTCTACAATTTGTATTGATATATTCTAAGTCAACACTTGTTTAGCTATTTGTGTGCATTCTATTCAAAATGGAAATAAAATTTCCATTTTTCTGTGCATTGTAGTATGCAGTTCATAAAATTTTACATTGTCTTTCCAAAAGTCATATGTTATTCATTCAAAATTAATTATAGGTTTTTCAAAGATCAGAAATTCTTGTATAAGTTGTGTTTGGTAAAGATCAGAGCAAAATATCATATCTATATTTACAAAGTATTTTGTTTGAATATGTTTTATATTTCTAAGACGATTATCAATTGAATATAGAAATCGACTACTAATCAATGAGCCTTCATCTATGAACACAAGTTGCAGTTATTGATAGATCTTTGATAAAGTATCTAACATTTCATTTCTCAGTGGAAGAAATTGAGATTTGTTAAAAGACATTAGCAATGCTGAGTGAATGGTTGTTCCTCCCGCATTATATGCATCTTTCCCTGTATATGATAATATCAATACTTTTGGCGTTAGAGGAGCAGTTGTATTGTATGTATTGTACATTTGTATAAGCATTTGGAATGTTTCTTTTGTTGTAAAAAGATTTCTTGTACCTACTCCACTTGTAAGGAACAAGTACATTGGCTTGTGCAATTCTTTACGTTTTTTCAATGCAATGTCTTTAATAATTGCTTCTTGTTCTCTATTTAGAATTCTCCTAATTTTGTAGTACTCTTCATTTTCAAGAAAAATGGATGTTTTGTGACTTGAAATCCAAGATTGATGTTTTTTTCATATTCTATTATTTTGAACATTGCAAACTTTTTTGCAAGTCATAATTTTCATAATGAATATCGGTTCTTTGTTTTTTTGTCCTCATATTGTTAATATTCATAGAATTATCAAATTGTTCAATTGCACTTTCTAGATCACTCCATGCAGGATTGATGTTATAAATAAATATAGCTTCATTGACATAAATTATCTTTTCATGGAAAGTATATGTAATTTTTAATGTAGTGAAGTTTTGTTTCAAAGTGTTCCCATTTTCTCCAAATGGAACATATAACAATACTTTTCTCTCTACAGGGTTTTCATAGTCCACCTATTTTTGGCACCTAACAAATCATATTACATTCGATTTTTTCCTTTTTGATATATGCATGCTATTTTTCTTATAATTTGACACAAATTTTGCAAGGAAAATTTGCTTAATATTAGTTGGATATTCTATGTAGTAATCAATAATAGAGAGACACATTATATCTTCTAAGTTTTCAGGCTCTTGTTTTAGTAGAATCGTTGGATTAAGCACAAATGTCCATTCATTTGGTGGACATGAATTTATGAAAATACACTCTTGAATTGCAACTTGATGGAAATGAAAGTGATATGTGAATATCTTTTTGTGCACACCATTTTTGGAGATTGAGTAACATATTTCCAATTGTGTGTACCACTGGTATAGCATTGATTTCACTTTTTTCATGTTCTTTTCATATTATTCTAAATGAATTTGTCAGATACTTTTCCACTAATCCAAGTGGATATTGGTTTTCATCTACCTATTCCACCTAGACCTCTAGTTAGTTTCTTTTGTTTCCTTGTTCATTTTAGCATTTACTATTTTTAGTAGTTTTTCGGGTCCTGAACTTCTGAAGCAGTTTTGACCCACTAAAAAATTCCTTTTTGAGGTCCACTAGAGGACCATAGCAGTAGGCAGGGGCCTACCACAAATCCCATAGTACTCAGAGAGACCTTTCCAACAAGGTATCATACATGCCAAAGGGAGATAATATGACCAAGTTATGACCCTGTGAAGTTGGCTTTCCAACTAACCCCAATGGGGCCCACAAACTCTTGGTGTTACATCTCTTGGGGTTAGGGTTTTGGTTGTTTAGGGTTTTCTCTTGTTGTTTAATAATAAATAGGCCTTTGAGCCTAATTGTAACACAATTCAGAGGCATGTAGCTGAAACATCTCTTCTTAGAGATAAGCTACCTTCACTCGAGCTAGCTTATTTCCATTCGATTTGTAAACATACTTCAGTATTCTGATATTAGTGAAATGAAGTTTTATTTCTATTACATCTCTGTATTTATGGTTATATATTTATTTTACTGTGTTCTTGTTTAATTTCATATCAGTGGTATCAGTGTAGTCTTCTCTTTCTCTATTTTTCTTCCATGTCCCCAATAAGGTCAGGGTATAAAGAGTTAGGGCTTGATCTTGTTGAAAATTTGCAAGAATAGCCTTGCAAGCCTCGATGACCTCCTATGGTGGAAGAAAAGAAATACGAGGGGGAAAGAGATCCTATCAAAATATTGCTCAAGGAAGCCCTCGAGCGAAAGAGGAATGTGCTGATGGATAACTTTTCTCAAATCCTTAGATAGCTACCCACAGGAAACACATCTTCATCCAGCAGCCACTCTAGAGGGGACACTCCTTTTAAGGTACAAGTTAACTTTGACATTCCCATATTTCAAGTCTATATAAATGGCGACACCACTGATAAATGGTTGAATCTATTGGAAGGATATTTTTCAGTTCATGACTTTTCCAATCTAGAAAATATTACTTTTGCACTTCTTAAAGTTGCCCCACATGTCAAGGACTAGTGGGAAACCTATTGTGAATAAAAGGACGAGAGGGAATCCTCATTATTTTTAGTCGCACCCACTTGGGATTCTTTTTGAGATGCCATCAAGGAACACTATTACCCTTTTGGGAGATATGAAGATAAATACATAAAGTGGACTACACTACGCAGGGAAGGGACCAAGATGTGTTGGAGTTTACAAATGTTTTCCATATGCTCCGTACAAAGCTGGGTATTAAGGATTCTAAGTGACATTTGGTACTCAAGTATTGTGGCTACTTACACAAGTACATTCAGGACAAGATGGAGTTCCTACATCACCTCGCTCGGCATGACATATCGATATACTATTAAGATTGAGCAGAAGTTTAAATAAAAGAAGCGATATTTTGGATCTGCAAATCTAAAGCAAGGAAAAGGCACCCCGAAACCATAGAGGAAAGGCCAAATCCAAGGTGAGGTGACCTAAGACAATCCACTGAAGACGCAAGAAAAGAACAACACCACAAAGACAAAGAAGGACACAATAAAATGGTGTGAGTTCCATAAGAACTCCACTCACAACAAAAGTGAGTGTTGGGCCAAGCACTCATTGTTGGCTGAGCTAAAGGCTCTCGATTCAAGCACATGTTCCGACTCTGAGTCAAAACCTGACAAGGGGAATCATAAAGGGAAGCAGATCATTAACACAGAGACCAATGTCACTATGGCCACCACCAAGATCTAGAAGAATGAGCCTGAAGATCCAAAGGAGGGAGAATGCCTCTTCCACTCATAGATGTGGGTGAAGGGTTCTCTATTGTAGTTCATTTTCAACAGTGGGAGCCAAAACAACCTCATTTCAGTAGAGTTCATGAAGCAACTGGGCCTATCGATGACATCACATCCACAGTCGTACATCATTGGGTGGCTTCATAAAGGACAAGATCTTTGCATCAGCTAGCAGTGCCACCTTTCCTACAGTATTAACCACTTCACAAATGAGGTACTGCGTGATTTTGCTCATCTTGAAGTTTGTGATGTATTATTATGACAACCATACTTGTGGAAGTGACATGTTGTATATGAGTCTAGACCTCACTCTATGATTATTAATTTGGGAAATAAGTTGTAGAGAATAGGAGAGGTAGCCCTGCCTACCCCTATCTCTTTGATCACTGCAAAGTAATGTAGTAAGATCATTTCCTAGACTAGGAAATTTGTTTTCCTTATGATTCACCCTCAAGGAAAGAAGAAGGTTGTGGCCACAACTACTAGACAAGGATCCTCAACATAGTATAAGAAAATGGACAATGTTGTGGAGTACAGGGACATTTTCACCTCACATAGTGGGCTACCTCTGTACTGTTAGGTCAAGCACTCCATTGATCTGACCCCAGGTGCACCACTATCCAATGGACCAATCTATCGGCGCTCTGTTCTAGAGAAAGATGAGATCAAGAGGTAGATTCAGAAATTGTTGCAAAAAGGGAACATCAGGTCAAGCTTATCACCCTGTGGGAGCCCGATTGTATTGGTATAAAAGAAGCATGGGACCTTGAGACTCTGCATTGACTATCAGGTGCTAAACAAGATCACTATCCAGAATAGGTACCCAATCCCATGGATTTATGACCTTTTGGACTAGCTCAAGGGGCCAAATATTTCAACGAGATTGACTTGAAGTCCAATTATCACCAGGTATCTATTGAACCCTCCGATGTATGGAAGACTAACTTCAAATCCAAGTAGGGCCTTTTCGAATGGTTGGTCATTCCTTTTGGGCTCATGAATGCCCTCGTAACCTTCATGAGATTGATGGATGACACCTTGTGACCCTTTACCAATGCATTCATGGTGATGTATATAAATGGCATATTGATCTTCAACCAGAGTTGGGAAGAGCACCTCCACCATATTCGACAGGTCCTTCAAACCCTGTGACAACATAAGTTGTGTGCCCATATGGAGAAATGCACTTTTGGAATGACTTATGTTCAATATTGAGGTATATCATTGATGAGAAGGGTCATGTGGACCTATTCAAGATATAAGTCATTCGGGATTTCCCAGCCACAACCAATCTAATAGAGCTTTATAGCCTTTTTGGTCTTGCCAATTTCTACCACAAGTTCGTGTTGGGTTTCTCTCATATCAATTGGCCTTTAAGTCAAGTCACCAAGGGCAGAACGAAAGAAAATTTTTTCTGGTTTGAAACCCAACAGAAGGCATTTTTCAAGTTAAAGAATCGCCTCTATTATGCACTAGTGCTCACATTACCAGACCTACAACAACCATTCGAGATTGATACAGATGCCTCTGACTATGCTATTGGTGCAGTTATTACTGAGCAGGGGCATCAAGTGGATTACCATAGTGAGACACTTTCAGACACACTCTGAAAGTATCCTACTTATGACAAATAAATGTATTCCATTATGCAGGCCTACTATCAATGCATTCATTACATTCTGGGGAAGGAAACAGTCATCCACATAAACCATCGACCCCTCTAGTTCATACAGACACAAGGGAAGTTGTAGAATGGTCGCCATCATAAATGGTCCACCTACCTACAATAGTTCCATTTGAACATTAAGTACAAGAAGGATAGAACCAATAATGTTGTAGACAGCATCAACCGACCACCAATCATCACACTAATTAATGTGCTTGACTCCTATGGGCACGAGACTTCAGGGTGGCTGCATCTTTACCAAAGCGATACAGATTTAAACAACCCATACTAGACACTCCTAGAAGGGAAGAAAGCTCCAAATGTTCAACTTTAGGATGCACTATAATGCCACCTAGGACACATATTTGTTCCTTCAAGCGAGCATGCCAAGAGGATTTGGGAGGCGCACTACAGTCGGGTCACTGGACATTTCGGAGTAGAAAAAAAAGTGGCAGTATTGCAGAAGTATTTTTATTGGCTGAATATTCATCAGGATGTTGGGAATTACATTAGATCCTACACCGCCTACACCATTTCCAAACCAACCATCAAGAAGCAAGGCCTATATACTCCTCTACCTACTCCTAGTCGACCTTGGGAATCTGTCTCCATGGATTACATGTCAAACCTTCCTACTACTAAGCACGACAATGACTACATTTTCGTGGTCATTGAAAAATTCTGTAAGATGGACATTATGGAACTCTGCAAGAAGACTACCATAGTAGAGGCCACTACTAAGCTCTTCTTTGAGTGAGTGTGGGTACACTGTAGGATTCCACAATCCATTGTCTCAAATTGGGACAACAGAGTCTTGAGTGAATTTAGTCAAGTATCTGGTCAATGTTGGATACAAAACTTACTAATTCCATGACTTTACATCCCCAAACTGATGGCCAAACAAAGGATGTCAACAGCATTATCGTACGCATTCTACACTTGTACAAATCAAAGAATCGATGCACATGGGATGAAAGTCTCCCCTATGTCTAGCACAACCACAACAGATCTCTCCACGGCTCAACGGGCCATAGCCCCTTTCAGGTAGGGTTGGGATTTCAACCATTCTGTCCCATTGATGTGGCCATACCATTTGTAGCCACTCATGCATATTTGACTCACATCCAGTCCGAAGTCAACATGGCTAAAAAATTCATTGAGCGATTCAACACATCCACTAGTAGATCCATGATATATTGGATAGAGCCAATGCTAAGTACAAGCACCTCCATGATAAACATTGACTATCACACAAGTTCTAGGTAGGCAAAAAAGTTTGGCTACATTTGCAGAAGGAGTGCCTCGTTGGACCCCACAGCAAGCTTCGCCAACTCTGATATGGGCCATACACCATCACCAAGGTTATCGATGTCAATGCCTTCTTGCTTAGCATCCCACCGTTCCTTGGTCTGCACCTAGTGTTCAATGTAGACAATCTTTGGCCATACTTTCCACCATTATTAGACACATCCGACATTGTAGAACAACTCACACCAACAGAGATCAACCCAGACTACATGGAATAGGCCACAAATGATCAGCTTATGGACATGCAAATCAAGAAAACACACCAACATAGGATCCAATATATCGAGTTGTCAAATTAGGCCCACTCCTTCACCAAGGCAAGTGGTTCACCAGGGACCAGATTCAATAGAAATTTCCTCACCTCATGGAGGCTCTGCATGCAATGGGGACCATTGCTTCCTGAGCTGGGAGGAATGATGCAGGTGGATATTGGTGGCCACTTGCCTATTCCACCTATACCTCTAGTCATTTTCATCTATTTCCTTTTTAATGTCAGCATTTACTATTTTTTAGCACTTTTTTGGGTCTTGAACCTCCAGAGCAGTTTTGACCCCCTAAATGACGTTTTTTGAGGTTCGTTGCAGGCCCATAGCTATGGCTAGGGGCCTGCCACAAATCTGTAGTACTCAGAGACACCTTGCCAACAAGGTATCATATGTGCCAAACAGAGATAATATGACCAAGCTATGACCTCGAGAATTTGGTTGCCCAACTAAACCCAACGAGGCCCACAAACTCTTGGCATTACATCTCCTAGGGTTAGGGTTTTGGTTATTTAGGATTTTATCTTGTCATTCAATGATAAATAGGCCCTTGAGCCTCAATGTAACACATGTCAGAGGCATGTAGCTGACACATCACTTCTTAAAGATAAGCTACTATTGCCCGAGCTAGTTTATTTCCATTCTATTTGTGAGCATATTTCAATATTCTTATATTAATGAAATGAAGTATTATTTATGATGCATCTATATATTTATGGTTATATCTATTATTTTTTGCATTCCTATTTAATTTCAGATCATCAACTTTGGTCATGTATGAGCTACATTATGATGTTGCAACACATGCATTTAGCACAAATTGTGCATCTATATTTGCATTATACAAATCTAGCATTTCCTTTGCAAAGCTATTGTTCCAAATGTGTCAAGGTTTTTTTTCAGGAAAATTGTTGGTTGATTTATTGAATAGTTAGTTAATTGAATGTATTCACCTTCAATAATCCTATTTCCATTAAGAATTCTTTGAAACTTGTTAAGTTATCATATTTTCTTTGCTCCAAGAATGCAAATAGCAACTTTGATTTTTCATTAACTTTTTTGTCAACTATATTGATTGGTTCAATGACCTTTGTCATTTTCATTGGTGGCATAGGAAAGTTTTATATACAATTTAATGTCTTTCACTTTTTACAACTCCTTGTATGGAAGTGCTTGTGTACTTTAGCAATATCTGAATCCAAATAATTTGTGACACATGTTATGTATTTGTCCAAAAAGTTTTGAATTTTTGTATTAATATTATTTCCATATATCAGAGTATTTTGTATCCATAACAATATGTGTTCATGTTCACTTCCCCTATTTTGGAAATCTGTTACAAAAGAGTAATATAAAAATTTTCCAAAGAACGTGTAATCATGACATATTAATTTCTTCATGAGATTTATTCTATGCCTATAATAAAGAGTACATGTGACAAGATGTTTTATTATGATGTGATTAATGTCATTATCCTCTAATGTTTTAGTGTGACTATTCCTTTTTCTCTTTTATACAAGTCAATCAATGTACTCAATAATGGTTTCCATTGATGATCCACACTTGTAAATGTAACAAAGAAAGTTGGAGGTCCTAATTTTCGTAACATTGCAAATATGTTTCTTTTGATCTATTGTAAGTAATTAAGAGAGATGCGGATCTTTTGAAATCTTTGTGTTTAATATCAAATTTCAATATCTTTTCTAAATTTTCTTTGTACTTGACATCTTTTGTGAATAATTCCATTTCTCTTATTTATCCTTTTCGTATTCATATCCACATGCAAGAAAGGACTTTTTTAATTATTATTTGCATAGTTTTGAAAAACAAATTTGTTATATGATATGAAAAATCACTGCTAGCTTATAACAATTCCCACTGTACTATTTTCTGGTAGCTAAATATTTATGTAATTTCATTGTCACATGGATCTCCATAAAACATTGTTGGGAAATTTGTTTCTTCTTCATGTTTGTCCTTGAAAATTCCAAGAGGACATTGTCCTTTAGCTAATGCAATCTCAACACTCTTGTCTTGCAAAGCATGTATTTGTTGTGATTCTGTGAATCCATGTACTAATGCCTTAGTAGGCCTTTAATTATCTAATTGACTACTCATATTATTGTCACTATAAGTGTCTTCATTTTGCATAGACCTATGATTGCCTTTTTTAAGGACTTGACTCTAATTATTATTTATAAAAAAATTATCAACTCTGCATAGAGTTCTTGAACATAGTTCCTTTAATGTTTTCATAAAAATGTTTACACATATTTTACCTATTTGGTATGCATTCTTGTATTGCAAACACATTTTCAATGTAATTCCAATTATTTTTGTTTTGTTCATGAAAAGTGGCAATGCATTTTGCACGATATCAATATGGACAGGCACATTGATAATTGATCTTGTCAAACCAATTTTTGATCATTCATAACCCCATTTTCTAATTTTTCCAAATGAAATTCTTAGTGATACAAGCCTCTCCTCAAGTTTTGTAAGTTTACTTACAACTAGTAATGGTGGGTTACATCTTATTTGATCAAGTGGTGTAAATTGTGGAAATTTTCCATTTTGAAGTGCACTTTTGCAAGTAGCACACATTTTTTTACTAATAAATGTTTTCCCATTTGTTGTCAACTTTACATATTCTTTCGCCAGGTCTTTAGTGAATCTCTTAATATTCTTTGTAAAATGCAATATTAACAAATTCAACATATGTTCTTAGGCGTATCGTCAATTTTCTTCATTTAATTTGACATTCAATTTTTCTTCTTTATGTGAGCATGCTTAGTCACTGTAGAGTTTGTTTGTTTTTTTTACTACGAAGAATTTTTTTAACCTATGATATGTCATTTTTGGCTTGTCATTATGGGACATTATTTCTATGATTGGTATTCCTATAAATGTATGACAATTGACACTATGTTTTTTGTATTTAGAAGTGTTAATTTTTCATCAAGAATTGTTTTATGCTACAAGTATCACTCAACAATTTCCAATAACATCCAAATTAGAATTTCCACTTCTTCAATCAACCAATAATAGTAGAGAAATATTAGATAGAAAAATGATACAATGTGCACAATAAAAGACATTCAAGGGACAAGAGACACAATATTTGGTTAATGACCAAGGAAAAACCCCACAACGGGGAAAACCATTTTCAATTCTTCTTCTATGAGATTGTCTTCAAATTTTCAGCAGAGAGAGTACATCATCCAATAGTAAAAGGCAAGCTTTGAATATACAATATCCAAAAACCAATATGCAAATCCAACCAAGTTATTATGCCAAGAAACTTATCCAAAAATAGAGGCAAGAGAGAGAGAGTCAACAAAAGTGAACTCTTGCACAAATATTTCCAAGTCAAGAGAAGTCAACAACAACAATGTGTTCCCTAACCAATGAAAAAATTAGTCATCCAAGAGATTTTTCAATGGTCAATAAATTCATCCTTCTTTGTTGGTCAACCAAGATTCAAAACAATCCAAATATGAGCAGTCAAACTTGGTCAAAATAGTGATGTAGCCTATGGTCGAAGTATGTGATAGGTATGTGTTTAAAGTTCCTAGAATTTGTCAATTTTTGTACCAAATAATGTGGCTTTCCCAAACAAATATGGCCCAAAATATCGAACTAGAAATTCAAAGTTAATGTCGGTCAACACTGGTCAAAGTTGCAATCTGTTTAAGATTTTGGCCACCTATAATTTCATCCTATTTTTCATTCACACATGTGAGAGAATCCTTGTAATTATAAGATAAGTCGAACCCAAGAAGAGAGAGAATATGTTTGTGTTGATGTGATGCCAAACTAGAAGGACTTGACTTGTCTATATAGGTGTTGGTGGAGGGACAATTTTTCTTCTAGGTCGACCTAGTCAAACGTCATCTTATGGGAATCACTTCAAAAATTTATTTTTCTTTGTCCAAATTAAGTTCTTCAAAATTAAATTTTGTTGCTCTCAGATGAAGGAATTTAGTCCAATGTTTGGAATTTTCCACTAAGCTGCCAAATTAACACTCCCTCTCAGCTAGGGAGAAATTCAAACTGCATCATGCAGTCATGCTCATATCTTCTTGTATTTTCTCATCTCTTGTTGAACACTCTCATATCTAAAGAAGAATAATTGTTGCAGGGTAGCTCCAACTACCACCCTGAATCTATCACCATCAGGGAGACTCTGCTACCTCCTGGAATCATCATCATCGGGGAGCCTTAGCTACCACCTGGAACTAATTAAAATGGGTGAGATAAAACCTACCCCAATGTATAGGGATCACACTTGATCCCAATGTCCTTGACAATAGATGAGATCAACTTACCAAAGGTAAGGATCACACTCTACCCTACTTTCCATGATCATCCATCTTAATGCTAAAGAGTCATATGGTAGAACACTTGCATCCACCAACTTGAGTGAGATCCACCTACTGCAATGGGTAGGGATCAAACTCTATCCCAAGTCCTTAATCCCTTTGGCCAGATGGGGAGGTTATCCCATAGAGTGTGAAATATGTTAACTAGGGCACACAATTCCTAAGGGAGATCCCAGATCTCTACATCCTATCGGTCAGAGGTCTCTCATCCCTAGGAGATCATTAGCTCCATTCCTCACCGTATGAGGTCAACCAAAGGGGAAGAGAATTGCTTAATGTTGTTGATAAGCCAGGAACCTTATCTCAAAGAGTCATCTCAATCAGTTTAAGCTTCTCTCTTAAGACCAAGAACTTCCCTTTCAACAAAGCCTTGGTGAGGATATCAGTTATCTGCTCATATGTCGAAATGTGAAGGCGCCTCACCACTCCTCTCTACACCATGTCTCAGATGTAATGATATTTTATCTCAATATGCTTGGAAAATGTTGTGGAACAAAGGATTATCTGATAAACAAATCCCACTCTTTTTGTCGTAATAGATAATAGTGATGTCTAAAACCTACTCAAATAGCTCTCGAATGAGCTTCCTCAACCAAAGTACTTCACAACTTGCCAGGATGGATACAATATACTCAACCTCAATTTTGCTAGGGGATACACACTTCTACTTCTTTCTCATCCATGATATCATGTCAGATCCTAGACTAAAACAACATCCAGACGTACTCTTCCTATCGATAACACTACCATCCTAATCTACATATGTATATCCATGTAGTATAACATCTCTAGTTGCATATTTTAGTCCAAGGTTAATAGTCCCATGTAGATATCTCAATACCTACTTGGAAGAAACCCAATGTACATGGTGAGGCTTGGTCATAAACTAGATAAAAATTTTAAGTATGAATCATATGTCACGACGAGTGTTCACGAGGAACATCAGAGCACCAACCAATTGTTTATACTCAAAAGGATTTGCTAGGTCTAGTATGGCAGCTTCTCCACATATGTTCATGAAATTCATCTCCATAGCCATAGGAAAGGACTAACATTCCACCATACTAAATCACTCTAGAATTTTCTCTACATATTTCCCTTGTGAAAGGAAAGTCTCACGTGATCCTTTCCATACCTCTCATCCTAGGAAACAGTGCATCAAACCAAGGTATTTCATCTCTAATTCTGAAGCTAACTCCCGCTTACATTCAAGAATGAGAAGGTTAGCACCTATCAAGAATAATTCATCAACATATAATACCAAAATGAGAGGCCTACCTTGGACCATTTTGAAGTACAAGTTTAGATCAACACTTTGAACCCCAACTTCATCAAGTAATTGTCAATGTGTGCATGCCAAGCATGGGTAGCTTGCTTGAATCCATAGGGGTCTCTCTTCAATCAACAAACATGGGTATTTCTGTAATGAACTTCAAATCTTGGAGGTTTTCAACATCTTCTTGAAGCAAACCATGCAAGAAACCAATCTTTACATCCATTCGATGAAAATTGCATCCTAACTAGATGCAAGTGCAACAACGGATCAAATCATGGTGTAGCGAGCAACTGGAGAAAATATATCATTATAATATTCTCCCTCTTTTTGAGAGAACCCTTGGGATATGAACCTTTCCTTGTATTTTTCAATGGTTCCATCAACCCCATTTTTGATCTTCTAGAGCCATTTTGAAGTCATTATGGATCTCCCCTTCAATCTTGACACAACATACTATTCATCATTCTTCATAATTGAATCGTGTTCTTCAGCCATAGCATCCTTATAGACTTTTTCTTTCATTTATTCTTGAAAGATGGAAGGATCATATTAAATCATATTTCTAGCCACTACCACATATCCATGGTACCAACAAAACTTCTTTCTCTCTCTAAGGGTCCCTCTGGCAGGAATTTGTCTCTCTACACCTTGTAATGTGTCGCGAAGAAAAAGTGGCCTCTTCCTGGCAAGATGATCCAAGGGATCCATGGACTCCATGGAATCATCAACAATGTCTCTCTCAGATTCAGGCACAGACAAACCTTCAAGAATATCCATATCATCACTTTTTTTTTTAGGAGAAGGAGGCAAAGGAAGGTCCCTTGATTTTCCAAGGGTGACATCTTCATAAAAGGTTACATCCCTTCTAATTTCAACCTTTTTTTGACTAGGAATATATATTCTAAATTATTTAGAATCTTCATAATATCCAACAAATGTACCTTTTCTTCCAGTGGCTTCTAGTTCATTTCTTGTGTCCTTCGACACATGGAAATATATGGGGCATCTAAATATATGGAGGGGACAAATGTTGGGCATGACACTTGTGAATACTTCTTTAGGGGTCTCGTTGTCCAATGCTTGATGAGTCACTGTTTTATGAACATATATTGTTGCATTTTTTACTTCTCCCTAAAGGAACTTCGACAACTTTTGATCATGGAGCATGGCTCAAGAAGCTTCTGAAATAGACCAAACATTTCTCTCAACCACTCCATTTTGTTCAGCATTATAGGGAAAATTGTCTCTTATTGATACCTTCTTTCCTAAAATATTCTATGAATTCATTTCAAATGTATTCCCTACCATTCTTAGACCTAAAGATCTTAATTTTATTCCCTGTTTGATTTTCAACCAAAACCTTGAAGTCCTTGAATATGTTGAAGGCCTTGTCCTTGTGCTTCAAGTAATATATCCATGTATTTCTTGAGAAATTGTTGTTGAAGGTGATATTGTAGATATTTCCACCATGTGAATGTACAGACATCGGACCTAATATGTCAAAATGAATGAGATAGAGGATGTATTTCTTATTTTTGTTGCTAGAGGGGAATATTCCCCTTGTCTTCTTTCCATTGGCATACCTTGGACATACTCCATCATGTTGAGCTTTAACCTCATGAATCCCAAAGAACAACTTCTTCAATTTTGGAAGTGATTCATAGTGGATATGGGCTATTATTGGGTGCCACAACTTGATTTGATGATTTGTATCATGGACCATTGATATAAAAGGTCTTACAGGGACTCTATACAGTCCTTAAAATATAGATCCCAATTTGAAATCATATCTCATAGAGGATCCAACAAGTCAAGAAAGTACTTTTCCTTTGATGAAATTGACCCTCATTCATTTTTCTTGCAAAGCATATATAGATACCAAATTCATCCTCAATCCTAGCACATACATCACATCATAAAGAAAAATTGGTTCCCTGTAGTTCAAGTGAAATTTAATAGACCCAAAGCATTTAATGGGATGAGTGGAGTTATCTCCAAGAATAATCTTCAAAATTTACTCCCTCTCTACTAAATTAGAGAGAAAATTCTTATAACCATAGAAATCATGGGAGGCCCCACTATCAACCAACCAACTATCCCAAGTATCTAGAGGAGAGGAACTAGAAAGTGCATAAATAAGGATATATTCATATTGATTAGTAGCATTACTTTCATACCTAGAATTTCTTGACCTCTTTTGTGGATGATAGAATTCTTAACAATCATCGAGAGTCTCTTCTTCTTCTATAATTCCATCTTCAATCTCTTCTATCATCTCTTATGTTGTAGCCACGGTTATTGTTGTAGGACCTTCAAATGTTTATTCTTGGAGCATCTCTCTTCTCAGGGAAATCTCGAGCATAGTGACCTTTTCAATGAAAATTGTGGCATTCAACATATTTATCCTGTCTTCTTGAGTCCTTGGAGTCTCATTTGGACTAAGTATGTCTTCTTGCATTAGATCATTTTCCCTTTACTCTCTTATTTTTCTTCTTCTTCCCTTGAGAAATGAACAAAGTAGGCTCTCCTTCATTTTTCCTTTGAATTCTTCCCCTAGATATCATCAATCTTTCCTCTTGATCGCATAGAGAAAGTAGCTCATCAAAAGTAGGCATTGTTTCCCTATTGTTGATAGAAGTAATGAACATGTCCCATAATGAAGGAATACCACTAAGGGAGTTCATCATCAATTCCTTGTCAGGTACAATTTCATGAGCAGTCCATAGTTAATCCCTAATTTCAATGATTCTAATGAAGAATGATTATATAGTCTCTCCTTTGCACATCTTAGATTCCTTGAGTTGATTTTTCAAATCCATAATGTGGCTCAAATTGTTCACTTCATACATTCCAAAAATCTTATCATACATCTCTTTCAAATTCTTTAAAGATGAAATATAAACAAGTATATGATCTCTTAAAGAATCAATAATGGTATTTTTAGCCTTAATATCACCTTTCTTATACTTGGTTTTGGTAGCTTGGGGAGCATTTTCTGGTGACGGTGAAACTTTTGCTTCTACATATTCTAAGACATCATACTCATCTAAGGTAACTTTGATCTTGGTCTTCCAAGATACAAAGGTAGATGCATCAACTAGTTTTTCATTATCCTTGAAGTATGAGGTAAACATTTTTTACCAGACCAAAAAATCAGCTACTAGAATATGGATGCACTTTCTCTATGTATCTTGTGTTTTTCTTCACTGTTGGGTGTGTGTTGTATTCTTTCCATGACTACCCCATGCATGGGGGCCTCACAAGGGGGGTGGTTTTCCCCGTGCACGTGGTCTGGGGCAGCTCCCCATGAAATTGTTTTTGAACACTATATTAGGTGGGTGGACCTACCTATGGTTTTGTGCATGGATTTCACACATGGTTTTAGGCATGATGATTTTATGTCCATGGTATTTTTTAGATCCGGTCAAGGGAACTATGGTTATGTTCTAATCCAACGTTAATGGATTAGGTTTATGGATGATTTTGCATGTATATATATGTATTGTAACATTAAAAGGAATATAATTAAAAATCAATCTTGTAATCCCGATTTTTGGATCTAGGGGAAAATATATGTGTATATATATTTTATGTTTTATGCTCTCACTATTGTTTATTTTTGTTTTTAGAATTTGCTTGTAGGTAATTTTTGTACGGGGTTAAAACATACATTTGGTATCAGAGTTGTTTTGGCTTCAAGGGGCGCCTTTTCTACTGAGGGGTTTTGCTCGGGCCTATGGTATACCTTGTTTAGTGGGAGATCTATAGGATCCATTCTTGTGGTGAAAGAATATGGTGAATAGTGGAAATATAGAGATCAAGAAATTTAATGGTCATAGTTTTGAGTTGTGGAAACTCAATATGGAGGATCTGCTGGTGGATAAAGATCAGTGGATCGCGATAGATCCAAGTACTAAACCAATGGCAATGTCAACTAAAGACTGAGAAAAGTTGGAACGGAAGGAAAAGATCACAATACAGTTGTATATCTCAGGTTTAGTATTTTTTAGTGTATCAGGGGAAGCTTCAGTAAAGGCTTTGTGGGACAAGTTAGGGACTTTGTACTAATCTAAGTCTCTGGTGAATAAACTACTCTTATGGAAAGAGCTATATAACCTAAGGATGAAAGATGGAGACTCGATGACAGAGCATCTGAATGCCTTTAATATTGTGGTAAGAAACTTATTATCTGTTGATATTACAATTTCAAATGAAGATAAGTGAATTAGTTTGTTGTGTTCTCTACTAGCTTCGTGGGATAGTATGGTTTTTGCAATAGTTAGAAATGTGACTTCCTTGTTGTTTGATGAAATAGCCTCATCCTTGTTGTCAGAGGAGATAAGACAAAAAAATATGGAGGGCCAGAATGGTGAGGCCTTGTCTGAATGAGGATAATCCTAAAATAGAAACAAAAATAAGTCCTTGAGAGGGAGATCTATATCTAGAGGGAGATCTAAATCTCTAGGAAAACTTGTAAAGGTGTGCTGGAAATAAGGAAAGAAAGGGAACTTCAAAAGGGACTGTAAATCTAAAGCTCTCAGAAATGGAAGGGATCTGATGATGCTCCTTCTACATAGGCAAAAACCACCTCAGATGAATTTCAGGATGTGTACCTAGCTTTTTCTTCAATTACACATGTAGATCATGATGCATGATTGATTGACTCAAGTGCATCCTTTCACTTCACTCCCCATAAAGAGTGGTTCTATGAGTATGAGAAATATGATGGTGGTGATGTCTTCTTAGGGGATGAGAGGAAGGCTACAATCATTGATCGTGGAAAAGTCAAGTTAAAGTTGCAAGATGGAAGGATTAGAACACTTCTAGGTGTTTTTCATATTCCACCATTGGCCAAAAATCTAATTCCTCTAAGCAAATTGAATGATGTAGGTGTAAAAATAGTGTTCGAGAAAGATACCTGCAAGATGGTTCAGGGAGCACTGGTATTGATGTGGAGAGTTCATATTGGAACTCTTTACAAGCTTCAGGCTAGCAATATTATTCATGGGTGCAACAGTTCTATGGTTCATGAAAGTGGAGTAGAAAATCTAGTGGTCTCTGGAGAAAAGACCATGCTATGGAATCAAATGCTTCGACATATTGGAAGAAAAGCCTTTGAATACTTCATGGTACTGGTACGGTAGAAGGTATGTCTAATTTCTCTTTGGATTTTGATTTCTATGAAAATGGTGTATATGGGAAGTAGAATCGAGTAAGTTTCCCCTCTGATGATAAGAGGGAGAAACAGATATTAGAGCTTGTGCACAGTGATGTGTTTGGACCTGTGTTGGTTCCATCACTGGGTAAGTTTGTGTACTATCTATCATTTATAGATAACTTCTCAAGGAATACATGGATATATTTCCTCAAGAAGAAATTTAAAGTCTTTGATAGGTTTAAAGAATTTAAGGCTCTGGTGGAAAACCAGACAGAGAAGAAGATAAAGGTGTTAAGGATAGATAACGGTGGAGATTTTTGCAAGAAGGAATTTGAAGAGTTTTGTAAGTTTGGTATAGTATGATATAAGACTACTCTATACACACCTCACCAAAATGGAGTTGCAAAAGTATGAATAGGATGTTGACGGAAAAGGCAAGAATCTTGCTCAGTGGTTTCATGTTAGGACATGAATTCTAGGTAGAAGAAGTGGAGATTGCATGTTACCTGGTCAACAGATCACCTTCATCAACATTGGAGGATAAGACTCCACAAGAGGTATCAGCTGGTAAGAAACCCTCTCCTTCACATATGAGGGTATTTGGATGTGATGCATATGTACATGTTCCAAAGGAGAAAAGAACAAATTTGGATACTAAATCTGAAAGGTGCATCTTTATTGGGTATAAGGATGGTTTAAAAGGTTATAATCTTTGGAATCCAGAAACAAGGAATGTTGTGTACAACTGATATCTGGTGTTTAGAGAGGTGAAATATGTTATTAAACATGAATTACTACCAAAGGAACCTGAGAAGATAGAGTTTGCTAAAGGAGGAAGAATCAAACTCTACAGTAGAAGAGGAATCAGAAGATGAAGAGCCACAAACTCCAGCTGTGAGAAGATCAATTCGAGAAGGAAGGCAGCCAGAAAGGTATAGTCCATTTTCTTTATGTTCAATTTTTTCTTTATCTATTATTGATGATGATCCCATAACTGTGAAGGAAGTAGTAGATTCATATGATGGCAAACTCTAGAAAGAGGTCATAGTTGATGAAATGGCATATTTGCACAAAAATGAGGCTTGGGATCTGGTGGAGTTGTCGCCTAGAAGGAAACCCATTGGTAGAAAATGGGTGTTTAAGAAGAAGATGAATTCATAAGGCAAGGTAGAGAAATACAAACCTTGGTTGGTAGCAAAAGGTTATTCTCACGTGCCGGGGAATTGATTTTGGTGATATTTTTTCTCCTGTTGCCAAGGTAGCTTCTATTAGATTACTTTTATTAGGTGTTGTTGCTTTTGATTTTGAGGTAGAAAAGATGGATGTGAAGACAACATTTCTTCACTGGGATCTAGAAGAAGAGATCTACATCAAGCAACGTGCAGGCTTTGTAGTGAAGGGTAAGAAAGAATTGGTATGTAAGTTAAAAAAGTCTATGTATGGGTTAAAACAGTCACCAAGTATGTGGTATCAAAAATTTGATACATTTATACAAGGACTTGGCTTCACCGTAAGTAAAGAAGATCGTTATATGTATTTCAAATTAATTGGTGACTGTGTTATTTATTTGGTCTTGTATGTGGATGATATGTTGCTGATTGGAAATAACAAAGAAACTATACAGGAAAGTAAGACCCAATTGTCATCCAAATTTGACATGAAATATCTTGGCGCTGTGAACAATATTTTGGGCATGGAAATTAAACAAGATCGAGAAAAGAGGAAGCTCTAGTTAAACTAGAGGAAGTATGTCGAGACAATATTATAGAGGTTTAATATGCATGATAGTAAACCGATGAAGGTTCCTATTCATGCAGGTGTAAAGTTATCTGCTAAAAAATGTCCCAAGACACAAGAAGAGGAAGAGGACATGTCCTGTTTTCCATATACAAGTGCAGTCAGTAGCTTGATGTATGTAATGGTGTGTACTAGACCAAACATTGCACATGAAGTGGTATTATTGAGTAGGTTTATGTCAAAACAAGGGAAGGATCATTGGACAGCAGTGAAGTGGGTTTTCAAGTATTTTTTTGGCAATAGTGATTATGGTTTATGCTACCAAGGAAGACTAGGATTGGACAGAGTTTTGGACATTCATGCCTTTGTTGATGCAAAATGAGCTCGAGATCTGGATCAGAGAAGATCTACAAGTGGGTATGTGTTTAACCTATTTGGAGGTGTTCTCAGTTGGATGAGTAAGAGACAGTTTGTAGTGTCACTTTCAACTACAGAGGCAGAATACATGGTAGCCACTCATGCAAGCAAGGAAGCATTTTGGTTTTAGAGATTGTGTTCAAGTATGGGATTAGTATAATGAGCTATAATGATAGACTGTGATAGCCAAAGTGCAATTTTCTTGGCAAAGAATGCTGCTTATCATTCAAGGACAAAGCACATTAATGTTTAGTATCATTTTGTGAGGGATATGCTTGAGGACAAAAAGGTGTTTCTCATAAAGGTGGACACTTTCAAGATTACTACTTATGCATTAACAAAGTCTGTGAGCACTGAGAAGTTATTTTGGTGTAGAGAAACAATGGGTGTTGTAGGGCTGGATTAATGACTAAGCTCTCTTGTGGTCCCCTATGGAAAGAAAACAACAAGTGGGATAATTTTGGTTGTGTGTTATATTCTTTCCATGACTACCCCACGCACAGGGGGGAAGAAGCCCCCCAATGTACGTTTCTTGGGGTGCATCGGGGGGGTCGCTACCCCTCCTGTCGAGGGGTATGTATGGAGGCAGTAGCCCCCCTACACAAAGTCTAGGGCAGAGCCTCGTGAAATTTTTTTTGGTCCCTATATTAGGTGGGTGGACCTACCTATGGTTTCATGCATGGATTTCACACATGGTTTTGGGCATGATGATTTTTTGTCCATGGTATTTTGTAGATACAATCAAGAGAACTATAGTTATGTTCTAATCTAGGGTTAATGGATTGGGGTTTATGGATGCTTCCACATGTATATATATGTATTGTAACATTGAAAGGAATATAATGAAAAATTAATCTAGCAGTGTTGGTTTTGGGATCTAGGGGAAAATCTATATGTATATCTATTTTATGTTTTATGCTCTTGCTATTGTTTATTTTTGTTTTTAGAATTCGTATGCACGTAATTTTTTTATAGGGTTAAAACCTACATTCACCTCAACTCTAATACCACGTTAATTTTTCATCAAGAATTGTTCTATGTGATATCTTTCACTTCAAGAATTTCCAATAGCATCCAAATTACAATTTCCACTTCTTTAATTAACCAATAAAATTAGAGAAATAGTAGATAGAACAATTTTACAATGTGTACAATGAAAGATATCCAAGAGACTAGAGACACAATATTTGGTCAATGACTGGGAAAAACCCCACATGGAGGGAAACCCTTTCCAATTATTCTTCTATTAGATTGTCTTCAAATGTTCAACAGAGAGAGTACATCATCCAAGAGTCAATTTAAGGCTTTGACTATCCAATATCGAATATCCAACCAAGTCAATATGCCAAGAAAGTTATCCAAAAATAGATACAAGAAAGAGAAAGTCAATAGAAGACAACTATTGTGAAAATATCTCCAAGTCAACAACAACTAATAGCAAAAATATGTACCCTAACCAATTAACAAAATAGTCCTCCACGATCTTGGTCAAAGGTCAATAACATTGGCCTTCTTTGTTGGTCAACCAGGAGTCAAACCAATCCAAATCTGAGTGGTCAAACTTGGTCAAAATAGTGATGTAACTTGCAATCAAAGTCTGCAATAGGTCTGCGGTCAAAGTGCCCAGAATTATTTGGTTTTTGTGCCAAAGAATGTGGCCTCCAAAAATAGAGATACCCCCAAAATATCAAACCAAAATTTTGCCCAGAAATTCAAAGTCAATGTTGGTCAAAGTTTATGTCTGCTTTAGATTTCAACCACATGTAATTCCGTCCTCTTTTTCCTTCACATGTGTGCGAGAAGCCCTACAATTTTCAGATAGATTAAACCCAAGAAGGGAGAGAATATGTGTGCGTTGATGTGATGCCAAATGAGGACTTGACTTGTATATATAGGCATTGGAGGAGGGAAAATTTGTCCTCTAAGCCGACCTACTCAAATGTCATCTTGTAGGCTTCAATTTAAAAAAATTATTTTTCCTTGTCCAAATTGAGTGCTTCAAAAGTCAATTTTGGTCCTCCCGGAAGAGGAATTTAGTTCAATGGTTGGAATTTGTCACTGAGCCACAAAATTAACAAGTAGAAGATGTGTTGTTTTGTTCCTTTCATGATTGTTTTTTCAAATTGTGATAGTTATCATTATGCTTTTCACTTTTGTCTAGATTGATTACATGTTGATCAAGATGTAAAATGCATGTGGTGTCACGTTGTTATTTTTATAATGGTTCATAGTGTGTATACATTGTGTTTGCTTTAGATGATATTGTGTCAATTATTTTATAATAGTTTTAATTAAATAAATAGATATTGACAATGGAGTTAGTGGCAGAGGACCATAATTGAATATTTACTTTGAGCATGATTGATATCCATTGTAAACAAAATGCTCCACCCTCTAAATTTCCTTTTTCATATGGAATTGCCATATTTATGAGATACATTTTCCATTCATTAACCATTGTTGTGTTTTGTATCACATTAGTTGTTAGATATTGTTGTAAGCAATGGAATGCCTTTTGATCACCACCCATAATTGCATTGCAGAAGGAATGGAAAATGTAAAGTCTCAAGGATTCTACATTGAAATACTTTGCTACTAAAAATCATATTGCACTAAAAATTCTATCGCCACAATTAGATGTTATAGTTGATGGGATGTTGAATCCAATAGTTTTCATATTGTGCTTAATATGTTTCAAGTGATTTTGAAGATATTTTTAGATTAGTGATAAGAATATATTAGATGCTTTAAAATTTCATCTAGATCAGTTTTTGTAGACCAATGGATCATAATGGTCACTAATAGGATTTGTGCCATGAAACAAAACACAAGTCTCTATATTTTCATATTTGTTGAATAGAAGATATCTTTTTCATTTGTTAATGACAAAACAACAATTTCTATATTTGTCCATTTTTCTAACCACCATGTGAAAAATGTATCTCCACATAACCCTCTTTAAGATTCATTTAAGTTGCTTGATGAAAATAACCACATTTTGGAAAGATATGTTTCAATGTCATGAATTTCATATAATTTTTATAAGAAATTACGTGCCAAATAATTTTGATATGATTCTACTGCCTATGCATCTCCTTTTTCTAAACAAATTAAGATATGATCTATTACACCATTTCACAATTTGTTCAAAGAATAATGAAAATACAGCAAAACTTGGAATGTATCAAATAAACAGTCCCCTACAGTGTATGAAAATGCATCTAATTTGAAAAGGCCATTGATATTCAACACATGGTCAATGTTTTCGTGTCTAGTGTAAATATTTTTTTTTCATAGCTTTCAACATCTATTACTTTTGTCATATTTTAACTTATGCATGTGTTGTCACATTGTTCTTTTGATAATGGTACATAGTGTGTGTGTATTGTGTCTTTTTCAAATGATATTATGTCAACTGTTTTATAACAATTTGAATTAGTTGAATATATATTGATAATGGAGTTAGTGATAGAGGATGATACTTGAATATTTACTTTGAAAATGATTGATATCCATTGTAAGCAAAACAGTCCACCCTCTATCTTTCCTTTTTCATATGGAATTTCCATATTTATGAGATACGCTTGCCAATAATTGACCATTGTTGTGTTTTGTATCACATCAGTTGTTAGATATTTTTGAAAGAAATACAATGTATTTTGATCACCACCCATAATTTGATGACAATGAGGCAGTTGGAAGGCAAAATGGGTTACACACGATGCCAAAATACACTGTTGGAGGCTCTACGAAATATTTTCGTAGCGCGTTGGGAAATATTTTTATAGTGTCCCTAGGCACTCTGTTCTCGTCACTAGGTAAGAAGAAAGACTTGTTCTCATTACAGGTTTGACTCTCCATGTCTGAGCACATCCCTACACTTAGGAATTGCCTCCCACATATCTTCTACTAATGGTTACGCTTAGCTCCAACAAAATTGTGACAGCATCCAAACCACTGGAAAACTACCTAAAATTCAAGATTCTATGGTTCGCCATCTTGTTTATACTCAACTGCGATCCCCTCCTACCTATTACACATCCAATGTCACTACGTCAGATCATTGGCCCCCTTGAATCAAAATACATCATGTTGAGGCCTGCAAAAATAGAGATGCTACAAAAATATGCAGTTGAGTCACAAAAGCAAATGTGCATAGTGATCCCCAACTCAAAAATCATGCAGTTGTAAGCTCATAATTCTACAAAACTTATCGACATGGGTTCTGGAATAAAATCAAATGTCTGTCCAATTCCAAACATAGAGGTAATAACACAAAAAATCACAATGTAGAGCTATGGAATAAAACGCTACACATCACTTTTATTTATTTATAGGTACAGGTTTGAGGTAGGAGAAGCATCCCCCTCATCATAATCTGTGCTCTTTTTATGCACATCCTTAACAACTATTTTGTTTCCTCTTCTCTCTAATTGAGGGAAGTCAAAAAGACAGAAGGAAAAATGGCTCTTCTTTACCTAGACTCTACAACTTATTTAGATTTGGTATTTAAATTGTTTAAAATCTCACTAAAGTAGACAAAATTGACTTTTCCCTCCCAACATGTGGCTAGTCGACCACATTTTCAAGCCCCGCTTCGTTTTCCACTATGAACTTGGTCCATTTCTCTTATATCAGACTCCACAAGAAAGGAAAAACTCATGAGCTTATGCTTATAAGTTCCTTGAGAGAAAAGTATTCCTTCCCGTATAGTTGCAACACTCATCCATGTATAATCCTCAATGAGACGATCCTTCCACTTCACTAAAAACTCAAGATACTCTTTTGCCCTAGTTTTCTTTGTAACTCAAGTTTGCAAGACCCTCTCAACCTCTAGATCATCTAGCATAGGCATCTACATTACCTAATTTTGTTAACTGACCTTCCTACTTCTCCCACTTGTTGTAGTGACATCCTCATCATCATCTTAATAGGGATCTAGATTGGCCACATTGAATATAAGTGAAATACATAGGCCCTTAGGTAAATCCAGTTCATAGGAATTTGTAGATAACTTTCTGAGTATTTGGCAAGGTCTTGTTTTCTTCATTTTGAGCTTGTTATACTCCCCTTTAGGGAATCTTTGTTTTCTCAAATGTGCTAAAACCATGTCCCCTACTTCAAAATTTACCTCTTTCCTTCACAAATCTACTCTTTGTTTGTACTTGTAGTTGTTTTCTTGTAGCTTCTGTTGTACTTCCCCATGTAATTCACTTATCATTGCAGCAAAATCCTCCCCATCAGCACTCCTTTTCATGAGTTTTCCCAAGTTTCTCAACTCACAAACTCCCTTAGGGTGCATTCCATACAAGATCTGAAATGGACTCTTCCCTGTGCTCCTATTTGGTGAATCATTGTATGCAAACTCAACTTGAGCTAATACATGATCCCACTACATGGGATGATCCCACATGAGACTCCTTAATAGGTTTTTGAGACTCTTTTTCATAACTTCAGTTTTCCCATCAGATTCTGGATGATAAGTTGAGCTGAAGTTCAATTTCGTTCCAAGCTTCTTCCACAAAGTCCTCCAAAAATTTCTTTTGAACCTAGTTCCCTAGTCAGAAATGATATTCTTTGGAAAACCATGTAATCAGATGACCTCATAGAAAAATAAATGAGCTACATGTGTAACATCACCAATCTTACAACATGGGATAAACTACGCCATATTCATAAACCTATTGGAACTACAAGTATAGAATTATTAGCTTGTTGCATCATTGACAAACCCAAAAAAATCTATACTTACCAAGTCCCATGTCTACTTGGTATGGGTAGAGTAGTATACAACCCAACATTTTGACTCCTCCCTTTTGCATGTTGTCACACTTTGCATCATCCCACATATTTTTGTATATCAACTCTCATCCTCGACCAGAAGTAGAAGTGTTCCAGCTTTCCAAGTGTCTTTCCCACACCAAAAGGCCCTCCCAATCTCCCATTGTGTTCTTCCTATATCAAATTATTCCTCATTGAATGACAGCGAATACAAAAATGATTATTTTTTAACAACAACCCATCCTGCAACCTAAACTCCCTCCATGCACTGCTATTTTTGCTCACGGGGTTCCTGCATGCTTCAAAATCCTCTCGTACGTCAACATCATCCTCATATAAGTCCTTCAAATAGTCAAAGCCCAAAATATGCACATGGCACCCCTGCATCATCAATCTCCTCCTACTCAAAACATCGACTACCTTATTCTCTTTTCAACACACATGTTTCATAAGAAAGGTGGAAATTTGTAGGAATTACACCCACTTGGCATGCTTATGGTTCAACTTATACTATTACATTATATATTGTAATGAAAAAATGACAGAGAATAAAACAAACTCACTAGGCAGTAAATAATGCCTCCAATGCTTCAATTCTTGAACCACCGCATATAATTCCTTGTCATAAGAGGATTATTTTTGCTTTAAGTCATTTAACCTCTCACTGAAATATGCAAGAGGTTTTCCTTCCTAACTCAATACGGCTCTAAAGATTGTACCTCTATCATCACATGTGACTTGAAAATGTTTGTTGAAGTTAGGTAGCTTCAACACTAGTTTCTCAATGATCTTTTTCTTTAAGAGATGAAAACTTTTCTCTTCTGGTGTTTTCCAACAAAATGGTTGCCTATCCTTCTTGATTGTCTCAATGATAGGTGCAAAAATACCAGTGAAATTTTTTATGAACTTTTGGTAGAATCTAGCTAACCCATGAAACCTACTAACTTTGAAAATGATCTTGGGTGAAGGCCAACTCACAATTTCCTTTATTTTCTCCAGATACATTTTCATCCCATCCTTTGAAATGAAAAATCCTATGTATACCAACTCAAACTTCATGAAAGTACACTTCTTCAGGTTAATCAACAGTTTCTCATACTGTAAACTTTCTAGAACATACCTTACATGCCTAACATGTTCTTCCTTTTTTGGTTGAAAATCAAAATATCATCTAAGTAAATAATAACTAACTTACCAACAAACTCCTTCAATACCTCATTCATCAACAACATGAAGGTGCTTGGTGCATTTTTTAGTCCAAACAATATGAATATCCATTCATATATTCCTTAGTCTTGAAAGTTTTCTTCCACTTGTCCCCATTTAGATCTGACAGTAACCAATCTTCAAATCAACCTTATAAAACTAGGCTACCCCACTCAAACAGTCCATCATGCCATCCATCCATGGCAATGGAAATTTGTACTTGATTGTAATCTTATTAATTTCCATGGAATCTTTGCACATATTCCATTATCCATCTTTCTTTGGACTAAGCATCGCAGGGACAACACATGGACTCAATCTTTCCTTATCAATCCCTTTCCTAGAAATCCTTGAACATACTTCCTTATCTCTTCATTCTCCTTTGGTGTCATTCAGTAAGAAACTTTATTCGGAAGGCTTGCTCCTATTATCAAGTCTTTGTGGTGGATGATACTTCTCTGGGATGGAAGCTCAATTGGAAAGTCATCTACCATGATATAACTAAACTCATGAAACATATCTTGAAAATAAACAGGTAAATCTATAATTTTAGTTTGCAGAAGTATTACCTTTGGCTTGCAGACCACCTCATAGTTGACCTCTTTTTCCTCCATTTATTGTAGAAATTCCTTTCCTCCCAACTACAATGATTTTGAGATACCTCTCCCAATCATACTCTCTTCTTTCAAAGGTTTAAGGGTGCTTTTGATGCCATCCTTTTCAAACTTCTAGGTATTTATCTCTCCATCATGCACCACTCTCCTATCAAACTTCCATGGTTGTCCAAAAAGAAGGTAGAAGACATCCATTGGCATAATGTCACAAACTATCTTATCCTGATATCACCCTATCTGGAACTCCACTTTGCTATGCTCACTCACCAACAATTGGTGACCTTTCTACATCTATGATACCTTGTATGGTGTTTGATGCTTCAACATTTTCAATCCATGTTTTTCCACCATTTCTATGGAAAGTAGATTGTTAGTGCTCCCACTGTCAATCACCACTTTGCAAAATTTTCCTCTGGATTTACAAACAAACCTAAAGAAGGCTTTACTCTATGCTAGTTTAGTAGTCTCCTTGGCTAGTTTCAACAATACCTTATTCATCATTAAAGATTCTCATGTTTCTGGTAAATTTTCTGCCACAGGTGCCCTGTAATTTTGCTACTTACATCTGAGTTACATCAGAATCTCTTTGTCCTCCTTTATCATTATCAAGACACTCAAAATATCTGTGAACCAGCTTCCCAATAGATAGTCTCTCTACCTCGTCCTCTACCTCTACATCTCCTATAAGGTATTCCTCCTATGGAGTCATTGATCGAGAAGGATCTCGTTAGATCAGTTGCATAGGTTCATCGTTAGTGTACAATGTCATCATCAGCAATTTAGTCCAGTGTTGTTTGGTTTCGACAGTGTTGTTTATGGTTCAGGTTGTACAGGTCATGTCTATGGTATTTCATGGTTTTCAATTGATATGGTTTTGTACCTAGCTATCGACATGTGTTTGTCATCAGTTCCGCAAGGATTTGGTCGACGACATGTGTTTATCATTCACCTCGCAGGATTTGGGTTGTCGACATGAGGTTGGCATCCACTTTGGAGGATTTGGTGTTGGCATGGGCTCTGTCATCCACTCACAGGTTTTGATGTCGACATTTTTGTCGTCATGTGACAAATGTCACTAATGTCGCTTGGTGACAATTGATTTTAGATGGGTTTTGATGAACACTATGTATTAAAACCCTAAAAATACACATAATCCTAAACCCTAACCTATTAATTCCATGCATTAAACCATTAAATAACTAAGCTCTGGACCTAAACCCTATGTTTTAACTTATCAGACATGCTACATTCTAAATCTATACATTACAATGTATTAAAACATGTATTGAAAACAAACAAAAAAACCTATATATATTAACCCTCAGCCTTTACATGTTGAAATACATTACAAAAACACATGATTGTCCCTAAACTTCCATCCCTAACTGTAGTGGGACCGTGACTCATGTGAGCAGAGTCAATCGGCGTTGGTTAGCTGTAACCGCAGTCCCTAACTGCATCGAAACCACGTCGGAACTATGAGGGATTAAGTTGCATGTGAGCAGATATGTTAACCGCGGAGTTAGCATTTGCAACAGAGGTTGTAAACAGCCTAACCGAGTAGAGGAAAATCATCAGACAATTTTCAACATGTGAATGCAAAGTAACTACAAACCGGAACTGCTGGAGCTTTGATAGTGAAACCGCCGGAGTTAGTAGCCTGCAGTTAGACCGCGACTGGTCACACGTAATCGTCGGCCTCCTCTGACCTGTCAGCAAGCCATGGTGGATTTGATTTTAATCCAAAGTTTATTTGTGGGTTTTATATTGTTTAAATGTATTTGTTAAATTGAAGACCTTGGCCTAATGACCCTAAGTGTCATTTCATGGTTTAACCGAAACCTAAAACCTTTCAATTCAGTAAATTCATGCCATGTTTAGCCCAAAGGAGTTCACATGTACCTGTAGCCCTATAATAGGCAGTTTTTATCCATTGAAGAGGGGAAGAGTGATTTTGGTTTTTGTATGCAGATTCTGGAGGTTATAGGCAGTTTTGTTTTCATTGTAACAGGAGCATTCGGACTCAGAATTGGGAACTGTGATAAGCGTTGTAAAGTTGGTTCAGAGAGATATCCTTTGAGAGTGACTAGAATTGCCTGTGTGCACATTAAATTTGTTCAAATCTCTATGTAATCTACCTCTTCTGTTTTAATCCTAATAAAGCAGTTGCCCATCTTGAAAGCGGACCCAAACACGTAGTCCATCAGGGACGAACTCCACAATCAATCTTCTTTTCTGGTATCACTGTGTATTTTCTATTTTCATTACTATTTTTCATATTATGTTTTATCAGTTTTCGTAAAGTATTTCTTCTCAAGCAGTTCTCTCGATTTTCACACTTTCAATTAATAATCAATTTGTTAATGGCTAATCAATTCTACATCAGTTTTAACTTATGATCATTTTAGATCATATAATTTGGTATCAAACCAGGTTGTGTTTGTAGAATTTTCCATTGAATGTTAACTAGGTCAAAGTCGCAACGAGGAGAAGGAATCCTTGAGCAGATTGATTCAGAGATTGGAAAGCAACGAGTTGTTCATAAGTCGACAATGACGGGATCTGATGTAGGTGAAAACACTGAAACTAAGATGAGTGATGAGCAGTTTCAACAAGCATTCTTGACTATTTAGCAGATGTTGGGAGAAATGTACGAAGACAAGAAGGTGAGAGATGCAGATTCTTCTTCAAAGACATCGAAGAAGGACAAAGGTAAAGGCAAGGTTGATAAACCACCTTCACCTCCATCATCTCCATCATCATCATCATCTTCTTCTTCTTCTTCTTCTTCTTCTTCTTCCAATGCAGAATTTGAAATAGAAAAGAAACCTAAGAAAACATGTCTTTTGAAACTTGATGTAAAATTTGAATTACCTATTTATGATGGTGAAATGAATCCTGAAAAGTTAGATAATTGGATTAAGCAATTATAAGTGTATTGTCATAATCAGAACATTTCTGATGCTAAAATGAAAATTTAGTTAGCTACACTCAGAATGGGGGGAATAGCTTTAATCTAGTGGGAAAGTAAAACTTAGATAGATGTAAATCATAAAGGAAAAGTCATCTCTTCAAGGTCTAAGTTTTTAAAAGCTCTTAGGAAACAATTCTATCATTTAGGATACATGCAGCAAGATGTTATTGATTGGCAGCATTTGAGGCAAGTTAAAGGGCAGAGTGTTCAGGAGTTTACTCAGGATTTCAGAAAGAAATCATTGGCACTTGGTATTTCATTGGATACACATGAAACTTTATTAAAATACATTGGCAGTTTACATTCATATTTGCAGCATACATTATTGATGTTTAATCCTGATGATTTTGATGAAGTGTGTGCTTAGGCCATACATATTGAATCAAGTGGCAGACCATTCAAGTTTTCATCGCAATCATCCAAGGAGTTGGAAATCAAAGATTTCAATGACAGTAAGCGGAATACTAATTCGAAGAGAAAGAAATCAATGATAGCTCAGAAGGAGAGACCTACTTGTTCTCATTACCAGAGAATCAATCATGATGAATCGAAGTGTTGGAAACTTCATCTAAAACTTAAGCCAAAAAAGTTCCTTAAGGAGAAGGATGGAAAGAAGTCAATTGTAGCAGTCCAGAAAGATCTAGGTTCAGATTCAGGTGATGAAAGGAGGATAATTGCTATGGTTATGACAGGTAAAACTTCTAACACTGGTTCAAGTTCGAAAACTATTGCATCTTCATCAAACATAAATCCTTCAAATGAGGATAAAAGAGTTGAATTGTTTAACATAAGGATAGCTTCCAAGCATACAAAGATAGATACAATGTTTGAGAGTGGATCACATGCAAATTTAATATTTGAATATTTAGTTAAGAATTTGGGTTTGGAAACACAGAATCATCCAAGGCCTTACCCATTAGGATGGCTAAATAAATCAACTCAGATAAAAGTCACGAAACAGTGTCAATTAAGATTTTCCATTATAGCTAATTACATTGATGAAGTGGAATTAGATGTGGTTCCAGTGGACATGCGTCGAGTTGTCTTAGGAAGTCCTTATATTTATGATCGTGATGCAGTATTTTATAGAAGAGAGAATAAATATCACCTTAAGAAAGATGGGGTTGAATTTATTGTTAGGGAACATCAAAACAAAAATCACTTGAATTTAGTTAATCCTAATCAGATGAAGCGATTTATAAGTTCAAACAAAATATTTGAAATCATGTGTGTAAAGGAACAACATAAAAATCAACATGATGCTTGTTTAAGTTATGAGACTCAGCTTAAATATAGTTTGATCGAAGAGATAGAAACTATTCCAGTTCTATGTAAAACCAAACATCTTACTCATAAGCAGGGAATATAGCATGAATTACAGTTTGTGCCTAAAGCTCCTCCTCCTAATGTCAGAATGAATTAATTCAGTCCAATTTTGGAAATTAACAGCTACAAGGATGCAGGTCAGTATTGGGGAAAATCAGTGTTCAATTTCTCTTGTATTGTGTCACCATTTCATGTTTTGAATAGTTTGGAAATCTCTTTTCAAGTGGAGAGAAAACCTATTTGTTTTCATATCAAAGCCTTTTCTAAAGCACTGCCAAAGTTTCTAAGGGAAACTTATGCATCACGGGAAAGTGCTAATCAATGGAAACATCATTTAATGAATCAGGAAAAAGTGATTCAAACAAATCAACAGCTAATTCAATACTTTCAAAGACAAACTAAGTTGCAGAAATTTTCATCTTACAGTTTGATGGGTTCATGGCAGAAAGTTCACTTAGTAATCAGGAAGTAAGAAAGTATGTTAAATCAATAAGCTGGTTTGATGTCAAGAATATCTTTGATTGTCTTTGTCGTTCCGCAAAATAAATCGTTAATACATGTTGATGGTATTAAACAATATCTTGTAGAGACTTTTTTCAAAGATGATTATGAATCACTAACTCATGGTTCTTCATGGAAATAAATCAATTGTCATGTTCATAATAGGTTGTTTGACCATTTTCGCACATTTTTCATACTGCAGATGGATGGAACAGGTCACCGAATCAAAATTTGCATGGTCAGCATCATCAGGGTCATCACTTGCAAGTGATTGATCGAATGTATTGGTACATCAACAGGTCAAGGTGTAGAAATTTTGAATAATTTAACACATATTCAATGGAGATTATCCTGATCATGTACTATTGTGGAAAACATACACAATACATAAGCTCCTCTACGTTGATCATCAATATAGCAGCATCAATAACAATAAAACATCAAGAGCATTCACACATTAACACAGTATGTATCCAGGGGAAAGCATCTCGCTAAAAACCCCAACTATCTGTATATTAATGATTGAGTCATGTAACATTACACAGCATAATACTTCTCACAAGTATCTCCACCTCTGTTACACACAATACAGCTCAGATCTGAATCAATCACTGGCTCAAATCTCCTTCGCTGCTTGCCTGCCTCCGCTGCTTAATACCTGCTCAAGAAATGATGATAATTCCAAGGCAACCACGTATTTACTTGGCTAAATCACGTGAGCACAAGATACAATGTGGGCAAATACGTGAGCAAACTCATTGGCATACTCAATCCCTTGATTGTGCAAGATCTGATGCACAACTATAGTCACAACTGATAGCAATCTGATTCTCTAACACCTGTCCCTGCTGAACTGAACATGCACTGACATGCAACTGAGTTAACTGATGTATTCATTAGTTGTATTATGAGTTAATAACTTGTGAATTAATTAATAACTAATTCACCCAACTCATCTCTAGTCTATTTTCCAGTTAGACTAAATACAACCAGTTTAACAAAGCTAAACTGAACACAACTCCATCAACTGCACCTCCAGTCCACTAAACTCAACTCACTTGAGTTCTAACTGAAGTCCTGCATGCAAATATTAGTCATCCCATAGGTAACCACGTATTTCCTTCTGGGATCTGCATGTACCACATCCGTAGCTCATCCTGAAGTGCTCCAAGAGAATAAGACAAAGTTTATAGTCTAAATATTATTATGAGCTAATAATATTTGACTGTTCTATATTTAGACTGAGCAGTCACTCCGCTGTGGTGTCACCCCGCTGTGGTCTAAAAATAGAAGTCCATCTATTTTTTCCAACTTGATCAATCATCCATAAACAACAACCTGCAATCCATAGACATGATCCATATGTCTAAAAATAGACATAGTCTAAAAATAGACTTGCGCAAAAATAGCCTGCGGGCCCACTTAGTGAAGGCGACTCTTTTCACTAAGCTCCATCATCTTGTTGCAATCTCAACAATTTTCAATTGGATAAAATATTTTTTGGATCAAGGGTCATTTTCTAAGTGCATTCCTACCTTGATAAACAATTATATCTACCATGAGTGAAATGTTCTTACATTAGACATAGAAGAGGTTTTGTCTTGAGTTCACATGCCAAGTGACCTAAAAGGGTTTTTCCTAAACCATGTGAGAGATGGAATGGGTAAGTAAGTAGTAGGGTGCATTAATTTTGTCAACACCTAATTCATGGTCATAAACCAAGATCATGAGATCTACCACTAACCACTTACATCCAAGTTTAACCCACCTAAAATCTCAATAAACCAAGCTCCTCAGGCTTAGGCTTAACCAGTTATTAAACCACAAATGAATTTAGTGAAAAATGGATTTAGTTAGTTCACAAGAATTTGTGGAATAACATGTTTGTTCTGGGCCAAAGAGCTCAACCCAACAAGTTAGCAAACTTTGGTGCATTGGTGTTAAATAAATCCACCACCCCGTAATAGAGGAGGTGATCCATAAACTACTACGAATATTATACTAGATAATTCCTTATAACAAATTTGATAAAGATTTACTGAAATCTGAAAATCTATACTATGAGGGTTAAATTTTCCTTTTAAATTTTAGATTTTCTAAAATATTGTTTTTTCTTATGTATACAATATATAAAATGAAAAAGATAGAGAACAAATAGAACAATCACTCACAAAAACATAATAACGCATGATGTGACTTAGAAAACCCTTTTGGGAGAAAACCTGGTTGGAAGGTGTGGCTGCTCTGCTCTCTCTTTCTTTGAATGGAAATGGTGTGAATATAGAAGAGTGAGACTTGTGGAACATGGTATACTGTAAAATATAAGCCCTCTCCCTATCCACTCTCAACTACTCTACTATGGAAAAAATGCGCTAGAATAGAATCAAACCCCTTTTCCTCTTAGTGGCCTGATTATAACACAAGCCAATAGCCAACTAGGGCTTAAAATTGATCCATTCAACCCTAAATATGTGTTACAACTTGAATCTTCTAGAGTATTATTCATCATGGTCATGTGGCTAGCCCCTTTTCCATGAGTAATGGGGCTGACTTGGCATCCTTTCACATCATGGTGGATAAAATAGGAAGGTCAACTTCTAAGGGGCATAACTTTTGGATACAGACTCCATTTGAGGTAATTATTGCACCATTGGAAAGGTATATTAGTTTAAAAAAATGATATGGGGTGTCAAATAGACAAGAGTTTTTGGACCCCAAAAAACTTCATTAAATTCCTCAAACTTCCTCCAAAAGGTTTTAAACCCTAATTTTCCAAACTGAGAGCAACTACTAAAAACGGTCCTGTGAGCTGATTCTTCCAAATTTTCCACTTTGAAATCATCAAGGCGGATGAAAAATAAGATAATGTTCCAATCTGGATTAAGAGGAGGTGGTATACCCCTCCCAAAATGCCTCAACTCATAGGGTTGATAGAATGGCTCATTCTCCACCTCCATTTTTAAATTCTAAAACAACCTTGGACCCCAACGGGTATAAAAAGAAGGCCAAAGTTCACACCCCATGATTTTTATATGTTCCTACACTAAGGATCTAGTGACTTAAATTCATTTGAACTCTTGGTCAAGTTGCAATATGGATATCTCCGCCATTCTTCCTAATGAAGGTAATGCCATATAATGGCAAGGGCCTAAGTAACCGTACATAAAATTTTTATTTATAACATTTAATTCCAGATTTAGAGGCTTAATATTTTGTGTACATAGGAAGTTGGAATTTTGGAGTTGTTTTATATAATGTGTTGAATTAGAATTGGTTGAATGTGATCATTTTCACGTCATTGCATGATGAGTAGAAAGGTGGGGTTGTGACCCTTATGTCACTTAGATTGCCTATTTTATCATTAATTAGAGAAGAAACCCCTCTCATATGATTGTGTAGGTCATGCATTGAATGATTCTGATGACAAAGACCCTTTTTTGGAGATGGGTGGAAATTATTTCCTTTAACCCCATTGACAGGTCTATGGAAACTCTAACACGATGGATGCTCAGGAAGATTAAGAAGGTTTCTTACTAGTCAAAACAACTCATGCAAATAAAAAAATTGGAATTATCTCAAGGCCAATAGATTTAGGTTGTATAATTTTGAAACATTTAGAAGAATATAATAGATTGAATTATGGTTTACATGGTCCAAGTTTGAAAAGGGAAACAAAAGGGCCTTAAGATGTTGGCCAAGTCATGCTTTATTAACAAATTTATACTTTCCTTTCTTATTGCAATGGAGCTAAGTATCTTCAAGGCATATGGAAGATCACACTCTCTAACCATAAATTGTTAATATTTGGTCTCTTAGGGAGCTAACAAAATCCAAAAGTGTAAGGCCCACTTTCTTATACATGTTTCCCATCTAAAAAAAAATGAGAGATGCCTAAATTATATCATACATGTTCAAAAAAAAATTTCTCAACCTAGGATGGATTGATTATGTTGTGGGAATATGTCATTTCTTGCACCACTACTTTCCTAATGGGTTATGGTAGACCACCTCAATCAAGTAAAAATGCCATAAATTTATTAAGGATCATATTGAAAATGTTAGCCAAGCACTTCAAATAGTCCTTTTGATGAAAATATCTAAATCAAGTCTACCAAGAAACAACACCTTATGCAAGTTAATGAAGCTTTTTATGTTTAGTGTGTTAATTTAACAACCCAAATCCATTGGATCCAAACTAGGGATTTACCTAGAGAATATATATATTTTTAATCTTTTACCTCCAAGGAAGCTTCTAAAAGAACTGTGTCCAAAAGAATTATAATGAGAGTCTCACCAAAAAGTGGGAGATAAATATGAGTTTTTCTCCCATTATGGAATGTTGTTTGAATCACAAGGTCATACATAACACTTCATGGTAGTTATGCAAAGTTGTATCAACATTGATTGACATCACCTCTATGAGCCTTGGATAAGAATGAGCTAACAACTATTATGATAGTAGTTATGGATAAGTCATATTGATTATATGGCCTTTTGTGCTACTTTCTTACACTACTCTTATAAATACCTATTTTTTCAGAACTTTGTTTGTAATGGTTACACATGGTTTTACAACTGAACACTATGTTGGATTATGTAAATACGTGTTGCTAATCAATTCGTTTCTCTTCAACATTAAAGTTAGGTTAAGATACCTTTTTTGAGTTATGCAAGTAAAAGTGTTGACCTGTTAAGCTATCCTTTTGTTATATGCAATTGGTTGCAATTTTTTTTTATTCAAGTGCATGTTAGAAGTTTGGTAGAGGAATTTAATTGAATTGCCATTTCTTACAAATAAAAGTGTTGACCCCTTAAGCCATCCTTTTGTTATATGTAATTGGTTGCAACAAAATAATTATTCAAATGCTTATCAGAAGTTTGGTAGAGGTATTTAGTTTCTTTGTCATTTAATTGTCATTTACATCATGAATGTTTACTTATTTAGTGAATGTTATAATCTTTATGAATATGATTTTTAGTTAACTTTTTATAATAGCACAAGATAGGTAACACTCGACAACTTTCTAGAATCCAAGTTTATTTTGGAAGTTTTTTCTATACCAACTATAATTTTCATTGAATATTTTACCACTAATATTTATATAGCGCATTCAATCTAATGATATCACAACTACATTGCTTGATGTCCTTTTTAAATTCTTTATTATGGCCTAAAATTTGCCAACTAAATTTTATTCCTTATAAAAATTGGTTCAAAGTGCTATCATTGAAGTTAGAAAAATCAAGGGCGAGCATTTATTATTATGAATTTGCTTTAATGAAAAAGAATATTACTCTTTATTCTCAATGATGGACATGATTGAGATTGGTGATATGGGTGGTTTCAACTTTCACTATTGAAAAAGAAAAACAACTTTTTTGTTATTTGGATTTTTAATTTTTTTTTTTTAATTTGTAAGTAGATGCTATTGGGTTGGTCTTGTACTCGTGTGAGACAGGGTCAATTCCAATTGCTACCACTATACCTATGGGGCCTACGACCTACCCTTCTCTGTATAGACCAAACTACTCTAGGGGACTTGAACCTTAAATATCTTAGTTTACACAACACTTCATATCATGACAATTCCTAATTAAACTACACCGACTTATTTTTTAATTCTTTATTCTTACCAATACTTAAAATTAAAATTATTAGATGAATAAATTCTTTTTTACTTATAATTGTTTTGGATGGTCAATATTAAAATTGATAAATAAATAGTTTCAACTTAGAAAAATATTTTTTTTTTCTTTTCCCATTATAAACGTCAGCCCCACAAATATGTGAAAAATTCCCTTAATAATAACATTATGAAATATCTAACAATTAATAATAAAATCTTTCATATGATATAACTTTGTATAAAAAAAAAAAAAACAAATTATTACACTATTTTCTTTAAATATAAATAATAAATCTACGTTTTTTTGGATATAAATAATAGATCATTAAATATTTGATGTAGCCTTTATATTTAAACATTTATTTTAATAAAAGGTTACTTTATTAGTCCCTGCTTGGCTAGTGACTATAGAAATCGCCTTACCATTGACTCTCAACATTTCCCACTAGTTTATTGCAATTTTACCTAAAGTTTGGAGAAACTGCTTAATATTCTTATTTTCTAGTAAATTCAAAAACAACTTTCTATTTTCCTAGTAATCTTATTTATAATTTTCTATTGGCTCAACAAGCTTTGATGGGACATAATTCCCCTGGTGGAGGGCACTTTATTTTCAATATTTGTCAATCCTTGACAATTCATTAAAAAAAAAAAACTAACTTTGTGAGTGGTCATTCCACTGATGAGTGCTATAATCATTGACACTGACACTGACACTGTTATGCTATTGCTTTGCCCAATAATGCCAGAATTGATACGGTTGCAGGTCAGGGTGTGAACAAATATGCAATTAACATGCTTTCATTATTGCTATGTCATTCTTTTTCATACAAAATGGCTCATTGTGATACCTATTGTGTAGTGGTTCATTATGATACCTCTTGTGTGGAGCTTTTCTTGTGCGGAGCTTTCACTGTGCGGAAAACTCTTCACACTGCTTATCTGCACAAGGTGGAATCTTTGAGGAGATTGAGGTGTATTAACATGCCTATAACTTATTCATTCTCCTGGATAATTGTACATGATTGTGAAAGCAACATTGACACTGATACTGTTATGCTATTGCTTTGCCCAATGATGCCAGAGTTGACATGGTTGTAGGCCGGGAGGTGAACAAATATGCAATTAACATGCTTTCATTACTGCTAGGTCTTTCGTTGTTGGCTCATTATGATACCTATTGTGTAGTTGTTCATTATAATACCTCTTGTGTGGAGCTTTTCTTGTGCGAAGCTTTCACTGTGTGGAAAACTATGCACACTACTTATCTGCATAAGGTGGAAGCTTTGAGGAGATTGAAGTGTATTAACTTACCTATAACTTATTCATTGTCTTGGATAATTGTACATGATTGTGAAAGAAACTATCTTAAGAGACAAACATTATAGTAAATGCTCAACATATGATATTAGTTTTAGCTTGCTATTCCGAAAGTATTCTATGACATTATCGCCGAAGTGTCGATTCAAAGAAATTTGGATTCTAATGCGAAAAATAGATAATATTCATACTAATATCTACATACAATCGATACAAAGTTCACATACAATACTTTAAAACCGAAGTAGATCTACATTGTTATTTCTTGCATAGACAAACCCTTTCTCTTTTATTTTTTTAAAGATGGAGATATTTGAAGGGAGGTTGATTTTAAATACGAAAATAGGGAAAACAACAACTTCTATGAATATGCGAATAAAAAAATATGTCGATGAGCTAGAATAACAGATATATACAACATACTAATAAACACCACAATTAACCAATAAAAGAATAAACACAACAATTAAACAGTAAAATAATATAATATAAAAGTACTAGATTCACTAAATATGTAGATAAAAAGTGGCGTACTATAACTATTAGTTAAACAAATAGTACACTAGTAAAGAACATAAGACTAAAAGGAAACACAGGCACAATATCAGTCGATTTCCCAAAACAATTCGAGCGAGGCCTTCATTGATTTTAATGGTTACTCATAAAAATAGTAATTTTTTCAACTTATATTGCACAAGTACAAATTTATGTTAACTATTAGTCATGTAATCACTTCAATTGACATTTCAAAATGCTACATATAATTTTATTTTGAGTTTCTATGTGTAAAATCCATAATTAACAATAAATTTATTATATGAGCATGATAATAATTTTCCCGATAGTGATAAAAAACCATTACTTTTAGTACTAATGGTCATGGATATCTTAGAACGATGGGAGGATGTTGTGATTTGAAAGAGTGCAACACTAATCAGCAATGCCAAGGTGAGAATTGTAGTGAATCTAAGTTGGTTCGCCATGATATTGGGGAAGATAACAATCATAAATAGTGCATTAATTACAAGGGTGCTAGTATGCACTAAATAGATTAGATGAATCTAACAATGCTGATACAAGACTCATGTATCAGATCATTTGGAGGCAATCACACTCTTTCTAGCGACAGGTTTAGTCCTAGTGCTTGAGCAACTTCAGAAAATTTCAGCTTTGTCATCCCAACTTCTGATTCCCTCTACTCGGTATCGCCTTAAAGATCAGGTGTGTTGATGCTACCAGGGAAGGAGAAATTAGAGAGAAAATCCATCTCTCTAGCCAGGGGCAGGAGATAAGGATCCACTTAATCCCAAGAAGGCAAGCACTCTCACCCCAAGATTTATGAATTAACTATTTTCAGTGGACAACTATGTGCATGCAGTGAATTACTATGTGCAATGAACAACCAATTGAAGTTATCAAATATTAACAAAGCAATTTCCCTCCTAATTGGGTTCGATAGTATCACTTCGATAATTAAGAGGTGGGTTTTCCTACTGGTGCTTGAGGTAGCCAACCTATACTTTTTTGACTCAAAGGAAAGTGGGGATTTGATGCATAAGAATTAATCTAAGATCACTGCTATTCAGGGCATAGTCACCCATCATGTTAACCAATCCAGTGCATTGATGGTTATGCCTATCAAAGACTACCTACCTTTTCATATGAAATTGGATCAATAAGAAACATTGTCTTTCATCATCCATTGTTGAATCAAAAGATAATGATCGAATGAAGGGTAGCATGCAAGAGAAGGAACAATTCAACAACCCTACCTACCTAAGTATTAAGTATACACTACTTGGAAGAGATGGGGTTACTTGAATTTGGCATAGGGAAAGTCACTATACTTGTTGGATGTTAGGGATATTATTCATGTACTGTGCTTTGTGCTATGTGATCTAGCATGGCATCAATGATCATTTTGTTGGGAATGGGAGTACATATGCATAGGTGTCCATGTTGTAAGCCTTAAACAAAGAGAAAAGGTTGTGGTAGATCACTATTGTGCGAATGCTTTTGTGCAGAGGTGCTTCGTCACTCTGTAACTCCACACCTTTACACAATGAATGTCTTTGTACAAAATCCTTCGCACAATAGTGTGACAAGGCTTAAGTATGGAAAAACAATAAATATCACATTAAATCATATAATTGACCACCATTTTGCAGTCAAGTGTGATAGTGATAGGCATAATTTATTGATTGTTTGTAATCATGTAACTCTAAGAAAATAAGGAAGTCACTAGGAATTATTTATTGATTGTTTATAATCATGTAATCCTAAAACATTAACAAATATTCTCATTAGTAATAGATATTTCTTGGAGGTCACACAATGTGCCTGGAGTCGTATCTTGTCTTAATCAAACAATAAAAAATGTTTTCGGTTCGTAAATTATGTGTGGATATACGGAAAGTGCTTGTTTTATCACACATGCTTTTTGAACAATAAATAAGTGCAGAGGTGTGGAAGATGCTCGTTCTCCCACACATACTTCCTTCTATGCATCGAACAATGTCTTGAGTATACAAGTGTACAAAAGGAGATAAACAGCCTTCAAGTAATGGGTCAACGAGATAAAAATCCCCAAACTTATTATATCAAAGTCTTGAGCTAAGATTTCGAGAAATTGAGAAACTAAGTCTTTAGCCAAGCCTTCGGTAGCCTTCGATAAGGAAGCCAAGTATTAAGCCAAGCCTTCGAGCTAGTAGTCTCGGTTATGTCTCCTCTACATGTCCAATTCAAATATATACTCCATGGTATTCTTTTAATATAACTCACTCAGGTCTCCTTCTGGACTGATTGTTTGCTAGGGCCTAACACTAGTAGTATCATTAGAAGGAGAAGCATAGGTAGCTAGAGAAGCAAGACCCCCAATGTATACAGATCCAGTGCCAAAGATATCATTAAACCACCTGCCCAATATGATAGTAGCAAAGGTGCAGTGGAAGGTTCAGGCCTATGGAAGCATAGATAGTAGGAGTTGTTGCCTCTCGATCAACCCAGGCTTCAAAGAGAAAATGATAGTTGTGATTCTTTCAAAAATGCAGTGATAGATGTGAATCATAATAGAAGCAACAATGACCCACATGGATCTTCATTGGCTCACTTGGTCTGGTACTCGTTGGGGGAACTTCAATTCCTTTGACAACATACAATTTTTCATTCATTGAACCTCGTGATATTTTGTCCGTAACAATATAGAGCAACAGGGAAAAAATGTTCCTTAAGCTATCTGGGGAATATATCTTTGTTTTGAGCACTTTTTAGGCTTCGTCCTTTTCTTTTTTTGACTCCCCCTCTCAATCAAGTCAATGAATGAGTAAGAATAGTATTGGTTATGTCAACTAGCTACAAGTCATCCCCTCCCCATGATTCGATCCTCCAAGGCCTGCTCATAAATAGATCAACTAGGGTCCTTCAATGATTTTCTAATTCTCGCTCATTTATATCATTACTGAAACTGATCAACCTTACAAACAAATTGCTTTAAAGGGTTGGACAATATAATTAGATAAGGAGGGATGTGGACAAAAGCACGCAAATGAAAACAAAAGGAATGTGTTGGTACCACTATTGGAACCATAGGTGAGAATAAAGAGTTACCGGTCCTCTATTCAATGCTTGCATTAGACATACTTAGTGATAGAGGGGCAAGAGCCATTTTGAACCAAGCTTATCACGTGAACGATGACTTGTATATAACAATGTAGAGACTCTTGCTACTAGATTTTTTGGTGTGAAATTTCTTGGAAGGTGTACTAAAAACACTTCACTTAAGTCAATAGGTGACAAGGGACCCCAACAACAATTTGTGGTTTTATATGCTTCAAATCTGCAATAAAACTAGAAAAAAATATAACAAAACAACATATACAATCCAAAACAACAAACAACAATGTATATATCCAATGTAATAACCCAAATGGAAAGACTTTTAAAATGAATAAATCTTTTATTGATTACACTTGGTGAAGGAGATCTACAAAAGGGTCTGCAAATCACCCTCTGTGGGATGGGTCATTTGATGTCCTTGATGCTTTAGTAATCGATTCTCTCTCTCAATGTGTGAAAAACCCAAAACAATGTGGAGAACTCAAATGGGAGCTCAAGTGAAAAGAGACAATAATGGTGATGATGATAATGATCATGGTGAAGAATGAATGGAAAGCCCTCCTATTTATAACAAAGTATTGAGTTAATCTCAAAAATGGATAATAATAAAAGAATATTGACCAAATCAAGATCTAACTTTGATGCAGGAGTATGAGACTTGGAGGGAAAAAAAACTCCAAACTTATTCCAAAAATACAAAAAAATCTACAAGCAAAGGAGTAGGATCCTTTAGCCATCAATTTCCATGTTTTTCTAGTTTAGCATAGAGATCAAATCTAGGAATAAATCATGATGTAATAAATGTTAAATATTTAAGCCATAGTGGAGGTTCTCGAGGAGAATACCTCACTGAACAGATAGGGTTAGTTAAGCATAGTGGAGATTCTCGAGGAGGATGTCTCGCAGAACTGATAGTTGCAATAAATTAAGCCTCTGTTTTAGGATCTAGTTGTTAGCACAAACCATTATATATGTAATTTTGATGTTATTGTAAAAGGATTTGGATGGAATGCTTTTATCATATATTTCTTAAAGGAAGAGGGTGTATTGGTTGATCGCGAAGGTGTGGTGACTTTGGAACCCTTTCTGTGCATCTCTACTTGTATTGGCTTGTTGAACTGGTAGTTATGCGTGTATTCGGCTTCGTTTTTTCTTTTGAGTCTTTATAACAGTGATTCGGCCTTGTTTTTCAATGAATACTTTGATTGAAGCCTGTTGGTGTGCATTTAATTTGTATCGGCGTGCCCTGTTTCCTTTATATCCATTGTTGAGTTCCGTAGGTGAAACTCTGCTTTACATTGGAAAACTATGAAAAACTTAGTCAGAATTGAGTTCTGGACTTGAAATCCTATTAAATATGGCCGATACCCTTATTGGGTCCATAACCATTATCGCATCACAGTGTTTGAGCATAAAGGGACTAACCCTTTAAAGTGTCAAAGTCCGAAGTGCGACATTCGGATCCGAAATATTATAAGGGAGGTTTTATCACCTATCGGGTCCGCGGACTTATCGCATCGCAAGTCTTCGACGGGAAGAACTTAGCAAGGGAGTATTGGAATCACCAATTTTGATTGCCGATAACTCCACGTGTTATCGCATCGAAAAGGGCCGTTATGTTATGTTCCATTCCATAGGAACTACCGATAGCAATTTCCGATAGTGTTATTCCGTTTTATGGAGTAAAGGCTCACAATAGTGTATTTGCATATTAATGCATCCCTTTGAAAAACCCCGCCGATAGTGTATTTTCATGCATAATAGCACTACGGCAATTAAACCCCACTGATAGTGTATTTCCATGAATAATCGCATTATGGCCATTTGGAGCCGCCGATAGTGTATTTCATGCACAGTTGTGTTAATTCCATTCAAAAGCCTTGCCGATAGTGTAATTTGTAATTCCTATGGAATTACAGTTCCAATAGTGGAAAAGAGGCTCTCTTGTGTAAATTGTTCCCAATAACAAGGGTTGGGGCGATTAAGGAGAAAAGAGTGGTGATAGTGGCCAAAAAGGGAAATTTATGAACAGTCAGTCTAGAAATAGATGACTGATACTCCGGTGGAGCAAGAAGAAAGAATTCCATCAGATTAGAAGAAATTGTATCAATATTTGCATGATTGTCTATATCGCCTACACCCAGGCCACCATCAGTGGTATTAGAGCAACCTGTTGACACTGAATTGAATATCAAAAGCAAAAGAAGGAGACCTAATATGGATTTTAGAGTTGGAAGAGGATGAGCGTGTGCTGGAAGAGGTCACCCAGTTGCAAATGTTGAAGTGATGGAAGCTATGCAACAGATGCAGGCTAGAACGAAAGCATTAACAATAGGGAGAAATATAGATGATGGGGATGTTAGTGAGCCTAAGGTTGAAGCTGAAGGAGAGGAGGAAGTTGTAGCAGTTACTCCTGAGATGAGATTCTTCTAGTCAGTGTTGAGATCCACAGCTAGGCCGAAGACTAAGGTTTCAATATATGAAGGAGGACCGAATCTAGAAGAATTGATAGACTGGATTAATGACATGGAGAAATTCTTTGATTATGAAGAGACAAAAGATGAGAAGAAAGTAAATTTTTCTATCACCAAGCTAAAAGGACATGCAATACTTTGGTGGGATGGAGTGCAGGAGAAAGAAAGAGCCTTGACAAGCAACCAATCAGAAATTGGAATAGGATGGTAGCAAAGCTAAGAGGTAAGTTTTTGCCAAGTAATTATTAGCAAACCTTGTTCAGACAGATGTAGAATATTAGACAGATCAGGTCTATGATAGTGAGAGAATATACAGAGGAATTCTATAAGGTAAGCATAAGAGCTAGAAAAACTCAGGATACATATGAGAAGGTGGTTAGATATGTGAATGGCCTTAGGATGGACATTCAAGATGAGATAAGTATACTATCTCCTAAAACAATAGAGGAAGCTTATTAGATGATACTGAAAGTTGAAGAAAAACTCATGAGGAAGTAATCTGCCAGAGGTAGAGGAACTTTCTGAGGAAGGGGAAGTCAAGGTGGTAGTGGAAGATCTACAACACCTAAAGATGGAGCTAGCAACATCTCAACCCAACATGCAACCACAGGAGGTGATGCAAGTGGCAGAGGGAGTTTTTATATAGGAAGAGGAGGCAGAGGAAGAGGAAGAGAAGTAAGATGTTACAGATGTAACAGACTGGGACACAGAGCTTTTGAGTGCCTAGAGAATGCAGGAACAAGCCAGAGGAATGCAATTGTTGCTCAAGTTGAGGTAGAAGCAACATCAACAACAGTGACAGAAAAAGAAAAAATACCAGAGAGAGGAGAATCTTTGGTAGTTAATAAAGTTTTTCTCAAGCCAGCAAAGGAGATAGTTGAACCATCACAAAGAAAGACTTTGTTCAGAACAATGTGTAAAGTTCAAGGGAAATGTTTTCAGTTGATCATTGATAGTGGTAGCACCGATAATTTGGTCTCTATAGAAGTGGTGGAGAAATTGAAGCTGAAGACAATGAAACATCCAACACCTTACAAGGTGTCATGGTTACAAAAGGAACATAAGTTGTTAGTGAATGAACAGTGTGAAGTGGAGTTGCAGTTGGGAAAATATAAGGATGAAATTGTATGTGATGTGATGCCTATGGATGTGTGTCACATATTTCTTGGAAGACCTTGGCAATATGACATAGAAGCTATGCATGATGGGAAAAGAAACACCTACAATTTTGGTAAAGATGGTATCAATCATACGTTGCTGCCTATGAAACAAGAACATGCATTAGGAAAGAAGAATGATCTAAAAACTCTATTACTAGGAGGAAAGGAATACTTGCAGCAGATTGAAGAGAATGGGGTAAATTTTGTTGTAATTTGCAAGCCCAAGGTAATAATGACTTCTACTAAAGTTTCTGATTTACCCATTGAAATCTAAGAAATGTTGGACAACTATTGTGATATCATTGTTGATGATTTGCCTAATGAGTTACCACCCATTAGAAGAATTAGCCATCATATAGATTTGATTCCTAGAGAAAATCTACTTAACAAAGTAGCTTACAGAATGAATCCCACAGAAAATGAAGAGGTTAGAAAGCAGATTCAGGAATTGCTTGACAAAGGACTGGTCAAAGAAGGTTTGATTCCTTGTGTAGTACCAACAGTGTTGAGTCCAAAGAAAGATGGAGGCTAGAGAATGTGTACTGATTCAAGAGCCATCAATAAAATCACAATTAGGTACAAATTTCCTTTACCTAGAATTGAAGATTTAATGGGTTGCTTGAGTGGAGCAAAGTATTTTACAAAACTAGATCTTAAGAGTGGGTATCATCAAATAAGGATAAGAGAAGGGGATGATTGGAAAACCGCCTTTAAGACAAATGAGGGATTGTATGAGTGGAGAGTAATGCCCTTTGGGTTATCAAATTCACCAAGTACGTTTATGAGACTCATGAATGAACTTCTTAAAGAATTTATTGGTAAATTTGTAATAGTATATCTGGGCAATATATTAGTTTACAACAGGTCTAAGGAGGAGCACATGAGACATCTGAATTATGTCTTACAAAGGCTACAACAAGAGAAACTATTGCTGAATTGAAGAAGTGTTCATTCATGAAAGAAGAGTTAGTGTATTTGGGTTTTGCTATTTCTGCTGAAGGGTTGAATATGGATCTAGAGAAGATCAAGGCAATCATGGAGTGGCCTTCACCTAAAAGTATCTTTGAGGTAAGAAGTTTTCATGATCTTGCTAGTTTTTATAGGAAATTCATAAGGAATTTCAGTAAGATAAATTCCCCTATTATTGAGACCATAAAGAAGGATAAACAACCATTTAGATGGACTGCTGAAGCAGAAGAAAAATTTTAACTGTTGAAGAAGAAAATTACTGAAAAACCTATTTTGGTTCTATCTGATTTTAGTAAGCCTTTCCAAGTGAAATTTGATGCCAGCAGAGAAGCTATTGGAGGTGTTTTAAGTTAGGGAGACATACCTATAGATTATTTTAGCAAAAAGCTGAATGATTCAAAGAAGAAGTATTCTTCTTATGATAAAGAGTTCTATGCAGTTGTGCAATCATTGAAGAAGTGGAGACATTATCTGATGTCAAAAGAATTCATACTTTATTCAGATAACCACTACAGTATATATGTAGTAGCATAAGCTTAGCCAGAAACATGCTAAATGGGTAGAGTATCTTCAAGGTTTCCATTTTGTCTTGAAGCACATAAATGGGCAATAAAACAAAGTTGTAGATTCCTTAAGTAGGAGGAATGTATTACTTCAAGAGAGTGAAATTCAAGTGTTAGGTTTTGATTTTCTAAAAGAATTATATGAGACAAATCCAGATTTTAAAGAGGCATTTGAAGCTTGTAAGAATCTTGTTTTGATGGATAAGAATAAATGGTTGGACTATTTCTTACAAGATGGACTGTTTTTTAAGAGAAATTAACTGTGCATACCAAATTTTTCTATGAGGGAGAACTTAATCAAAGAGAAACATAGTGGTGGACTTGTAGGACATTTTGGTACAAAGAATACTTATGAACAGTTGAACAGGTTTTATTTCTGGCCGAAAATGAGATATGAAGTGGAAAAGTATGTGAAAACTTGTAAAATCTATCAATATGCAAAGGGAAGAAGCCAAAACACAGGTTTGTATGTTCCATTACCAATTCCAGATAGGCCTTGGGATATGGTAATTATGGATTTTGATTTGGGCTTACCAAAGCCTCAAAGAGGGAATGATCAATTTTTGTTGTAGTGGACAGATTTTCAAAAATGGCACATTTTATTCCATGTTATAAAACTAGTGATGCTACTCACATTGCTAATTTGTTTTTCAAGGAGATAGTAATATTGTATGGGTTTCCTAAGAGTATTGTCTTAGACAGGGATTCCAAATTTGTTGGACATTTATAGAGGACATTATGGAAGAAGTTGGGAACTAAATTGAGTTTTAGTTCTCCCTATCATCCATAAACTGATGGATAGACTGAAGTAGTGAACATGAGTTTGGGCAATTGTTTAAGGAGTCTTACTGTAGAAAAACCAAAATAGTGGGATAAAGTGCTGGCACAAGCTGAATATGCATATAATGATTCACGTAACAAGAGTACAGGATAGAGTCCATTCCATATTGTTTATGGAATGCATCCAAGGGGAGTATATGAGTTAAGAAACTTGGGAAAAGATGAGATGAGAAGTGCAGAGGGAGGTGATTTTTCTTCAGAAATGCAAGAAATACATGAACAAGTGAAACAATAGCTACAGGATAGAAACATCAAGTACAAAACCAGAGTAGACATGAGAAGAAGAGAGGTGAACTTTGAAGTTGGAGATTTGGTTTTAGCACACCTCAGAAAGGAAATATTTCCAAAGAGGAAGTATAACAAATTGAAGTTCAAGAAAATTGGACCATGCAAAGTATTAAGGAAGTTTTCTGCAAATGCATATGAAATTGAATTACCCCCTAATGTTGGAATATCTCCAATTTTCAATGTGGCTGACCTGTACAAGTATGAAGGTGAAACTGCAAATGATACAACACAAGATCAAGAGACACAAGAGATTGACTGGGTAAAATAGTTACCTACAACAAAAAAATTGTAGCCAGAAAGGATTTTGAAGAAAGTGTTCAAGAAAACCAAAGGATAGGAGTACTTTCAGTATTTGGTCAAATGGAAGGATCAACCAACTGCTGAAGCTACTTGAGTAATAGAAGGCATGCTACAGATGCTAGGAAATTTTGTAGAAGAGCTCATGGACAGGATTCCATCAAGAATTTTGTCCTCAAGAGTCTAATGTAGGAGCATGAGACTTGGAGGGAAAAAAAATTCAAACTTATTCCAAAAATACAAAAAAATCTACAAGCAAAGGAGTGGGATGCTTTAGCCATCAATTTCCATGTTTTTCTATTTTAGCATAGAGATAGAATCTAGGAATAAATCATGATGTAATAAATGTTAAATAGTTAAGCCACAATGGAGGTTCTCAAGGAGAATACTTGACTGAACAGATAGGATTAGTTAAGCATATTGGAGGTTCTCGAGGAGGATGTCTCGCAAAACTGATAGTTGCAATAAATTAAGCCTCTTTTTTAGGATCTGGTTGTTAGCACGAACCAACATATATGTAAGTTTGATGTTATTGTAAAAGGATTTGGACCGCATGCGTTTATCGTTTATTTCTTAAAGGAAGAGGGTATTTCTCTATGTATTAGTCGATCGCGGAGGTGTGGTGACCTCTGAACCCTTTTTGTGCATCTGAACTTGTATTTGCTTGTTAAACTGGTATTTATGCATGTATTCGGCTTCGTTTTTCGTCTGAGTCTTTATAACAGTGATTCAACCTTGTTTTTCAACGAATACTTCGATTGAAGCCTGTTGGCATGCATTTCCTTTATATCAGAGTGCCCTTTTTCCTTTATATGCATTGTTGAGTTCCGTAGGCGAAACTCTGGTTTACATTGGAAAACCGTGAAAAACTTAGTCAGAATTAAGTTCTAGACTCTAAATCCTATTAAATATGGCCGATACCCTTATCGGGTCCGTAATCATTATCACATCACAATGTTTGAGCGAAGAGGGACTAGCCCTTTGAAGTGCCGAATTTCGAAGTACGACGTTCGGATCCAAACTATTATAAGGGAGGTTTTTATCACCTATCGGGTCTGCAGACTTATCGCATCGCAAGTCTTCAATGGGAAGAACTTAGCGAGGGAGTATTGGAATCACCATTTGCAACTGCCGATAACTCCACGTGTTATCACATCGGAAAGGGCTATTATGTTATGTTCTGTTCCATAGGAACTGCCGATAGCGATTGTCGATAGTGTTATTCCATTTTATGGAGTAAAGATCCGCCGATAGTGTATTTGCATATTAATGCATCCCTTTGAAAAACCCCGCTGATAGTGTATTTTCATGTGTAATAGCACTATGACAATTAAACCCCGTCGATAGTGTATTTCCATGAGTAATCGCATTATGGCCATTTGGAGTTGCCGATAGTGTATTTCATGCACAGTTGCGTTAATTCCATTCAAAAGTCTCGCCAATAGTGTAATTCGTAATTCCTATGGATTTATAGTTCCGATAGTGGAAAAGAGGCTTTGTTGTGTAAATTGTTCCCAATAACAAGGGTTGAGGTGATTAAGGAGAAAAGAGTGGTGATAGCAGCCAAAAAGGGGAATTTATGAACAATCAGTCTAGAAATATATGACTGATACTCCAGTGGAGCAAGAAGAAGGAATTCCATCAGATTTAGAAGAAATTGTAATAGGATTTGCACGATTGTCTATATCGCCTGCACCCAGGCCACCAAACTCTTAGGAATACTTTATCATATTTTTTGGAGAGAAAAAAGATATTTAAAATTGTCAAATATCTTTATTTAGAAATAATTAACAAATACAAGGATATATTAATTATTTTGCGAGGATTAAGAATGGCGTGAAATTGAAATAATTCTTAAATAGTGATTTAACAATTATTCCAATAATAGAATTAAGGAATAATAAATAAATAATGTTTTATTTAATTATTCCTAGGGGATGTAGTCAAATGTGACATGGAATAATTATCAAACAATGATTTAATAATTATTCCTAGAGAAAATTAAATAAATAATGATTTATTAAATTATTCTCATGGAGTTTTTTAGTTTTAATCAAAACATAATTTAATATAAAGTGTTTAGTAACTTATTGACCATGGTGAAAGTGATTTTACTATGGTAAAATTAATCCTACATGGTGTATTTCGATCCAGCCAGTTAGAAATGGCTAGGTGATCATTTTTTGGTGATAGCAGATTGCCCCCCAACGTATGAATTTATGATAAAATCATATGACCGAAATACGTTGTAGGTTACACTTCCACGAGACACCAAAGGAGAGAGAGAGAGAGAGAGAGAGAGAGAGAGAGAGAGAGAGAGAGAGAGAACTAAAGCAATGCAAGGAAGGACAAAAATGGAGGGTGAGAGACCTACTAAACTGATAGAAGTCTTCTTTTATGTTGGAGTATATGATCTGAAATGAGGCAGGAGAGGCATACCCATACCCTCCAAGATAACTATGTACTGAGAATAATGGTGAGCTCAACAATGTGGGACTGATCTACAAGTACATGATACATTATATGTCGGCATAGATGGGACAAAAAATAATACAATGAGTCCCATATACATAATGCACTTGGAGAAAATAGAGGCTAGGATTATATATAATAAAATCTAAATGATGAGACATAATTCCCCTCAAGATGACATTGTAAAGGGGGATTGCAACCCAAGAAGCCCTGCTGAACAGGAAAGGGCTCTGAAGATCTGAATGGATAGTTTGAAGGAGACATGCATGTTGTGGAAGCTGCAAGTGGCTAAAATCGAACTCAAAACATATGCGAAACTGCATCTGAAGCTATATCAACATCGACGAACATCTAGGCATGTGGGGGGCTACTTGAAGGGCCACCCCCTCATGAGGTTTGAAACATCTCACACACACTCAGGAATCATTTGGATAATCGTCTGGATCATTGAACCATCAAGTGTAATATTCTCAATCATGCGATAAGGAGCTGGCATCAAGCATGTGAGAAACAACCAAGTCAAAGGGAAATAATGATTCCCTTTACTTGATCCAAGGTGCCGAACAAAGATGGAGGCTGGAACCAAGGTACACCACCCTCTAGACCACACGTCTTTAATACATGTGCTGAAATCGATAGAGGAGGGCCTACCAAAGTTATGGCAATGAGGAATCCTTAACAAAGGTATGAGGTATCATAGTAGAGTGACTGATGGACTGACACCAGGGATGATGATGAAAGGAAACAATATGAGTGGAGGATTGACGAATTCCCTTGTTAGAGAATAATATGTATGGTTGACCTGGAAGAAATTGACTTGATTCCGGAGGGGATGGTTAATTACTCAGACGAGGGCTTTTCAAAGATGAAGAAATATAGCTAGAGGAAAAATATGAATACAATGTGATGAATGTGACACAAAGATGTATGGAATGCTATCACTCAAATCAAGGGGACTCAACACAGACTCCATAAATGGTGTTAGACACCTAATCCGCTAAGGGTTTTTATGGAAGCTAAATAGTCTAAGGAAGTCCAAGAGACCTTGGAATACAAAACCAAAGGTCATATGAATGTACTATAAATGTATATCATTTATTAATAATAGACATACTCTCATGCTTATCTTTCATATTCTTCCTTCTCCATGTATGTGTATAACATGGTATTAGAGTGGGTGTACTCCTGCCCTGCTCATATTTGACCCACTTGTTTTATGGCCTTTCTGTGTAGGTCATTTTTGCCATCAGCTCTGCATTTCATGAATATTTGCTCAACTAAATTATAGCTGCAACCTCTGCCATTAGTTCTACATTTCATGAATATTTTATCAGCTAAATTATAGCTGCAACCTCTGCCATTGTTCCATTCTTTGTAGGTTATTGAATATGATTAATTCATTAACTGCATTCTAATGCCTAGTCTCATTCACTACATTGTAAAACCTATTCTTCACTCTCCATAATCTTCCAGAATTTCGAGAAAAAACCATGAAGCCTTGTATATTCAATCGTTGAATTCCACCAAAACCATTTTCAGTTCCTATTGGAGAAGAAAAAAAAGCTGCACGGGAAGAAGAAATGTCAAATCTTGGAAGCAAAATAATGTTGGATACCGCCATGATCTTAATGGAACATCGATCCTAGCTAAGAATGAATCACTATAGCCATGACCATGAGAAATGGTGACAACACTCCTCCTGGCACTAGAAAGAGACAGATTTCGATATATTCACTTTGACGAAAGAAATGATATTTGACATTGCCACAGAAGGAATGAAGGGAACGAGCTGGGCAAGGGAATTGGGATCGATAAAAATGGTAAGGGTTCTAAGTAATTTCATTGTAATTCTCTCACAACTACACAAGTCAATTATAAAAATACCGAAGCAACTGAAAAGGTGAGAAAAATTGTTGTAATCGAGTCAAGAGGGCCAAGACTCTGTAATTTCCATTTTATTGAATATCACAGTCGATTAATATTAATGATTAATATTGAGTTGAAGCGTCTTTATTAAAACATGAATTAAGCACGTGGGTAGTATTCGGCAAGTGGTAAGCAGTATCTAGTGCACCCTAAAGGCTGGAAATGGTATTCCTAAATTTCATGCGATTAACCTTAGCGAGCGACATGTAGCATGAGAAAACCACTTTTCTCGCATGCTCTTGACCAGATATCGGTTGTGCAAGATTTCATGTGAGATTGCGTGACAACCATTCGATTGGATGAGTCCCATCGATGGTGGAGATCGTTCGGGTTAGTTGGTGAGCGGATGATGCAATATCCGTTGGATCTAGAGAAGTGAGATCAACGGCGTGGATTGAAGCACTTAATAAAAGGAGAAGCCAACAAGGGACCAACAATGATTGGTCAAACAAGCGAGACCCATAGGGGAAAATAACATGCTGCAGATAAAACTGCTATTATTGTGTGCATGCCTATTTCATACTGCACATTGTCCAGCTGACCTCTCTCAGCTATATTTGTGCTGGAGGTTGAACGTTGTGAAACCAAAACTGGCAAGCCATTTGGTATGTTATCGTAGTTGGTATGTTATTACTCATAAGTTGATTGATATTATGTTGTGATGAAGTGATGTGTATAATCGTTGTGTATGCACAATTATTACCATGGATACACACAATTATTGTAGTTGTAGTATATTCGTTTAACGCCATACCATTTCTCCACATTACCATACCTCCTCCCACTGCAAATGACTCTTGGCATTCCTTAGTTCCATCTTTGGATTCTCTTCCTCCACCGACAGCTCTTTCAATGCTATATGCACGATTATTACCACCAAATGCTACCACTCTCCATCCAGTCAGAACGTTGTCTCCCCATATATAACGTTGGTATATATACAACGTTGTTTGGCTTCGACATCTACTCCATTTGGTGCAACATCTACTCTAGCATTTGGGAGTAACACAACATTTGGAAGCACTCCATCTCCTTTAGTCAGAGTTTAGCTTTTGGAGCTCAGTCAAGAACTCCAACATTTGGCAGCCCAGGATTTGGAAAAACTACCTTTGGTGGACAAGGCGGAGGTAGTAGAGTGGCACCATATACAAGTACAAATGAGGAAAAGTCAAGTCGCACATGGAAGATCAACGATGTAGAAAGAATTAAACAACAAAGAACGAGAATCATGGGATCAGCTAGATCAACAGATAGGATTGATAGAATAGGATCAGTAGAGATCTTATCACGCAAAATAAATTCAAGAAGTGAAGGGATCAGATTAAGCCACATGACAGTAGAATAATGGAGTGGTCTACGAAAGCGGTAAGTAGTATCTCACGTGGTCTCAAAATGGTAAACGATATTTTCCAAATTCATGTGATTAACCTAAGGGGTTGACATGTAGCACACCCAAAACAACTTTTCTAGCGTGCTTTTAGAGTATTAATTATCGAGCTTTTTATCACGCGATATGGCATGATCACCGTTGGATTAAGGTAGGAGAAATACAAGGTGGAGATTGGCCAGGTTAGTTGGCGCGAGTTATTGCGCAATAACCGTCGAATTGAGGAATGAGATCGACGACGAAGATTTAATGCACTAAGGAGAGCATCGATATATGTGCAAAGGTTTAAAGGTAAGGTTTAAGTGTGGCTTATGAAATATCTCTATTATATGGGAAATAAGCAGAATTAATGTTTAAGTTGAGTTTTAACCAAAGTATAAAATCCATGGTATGGTTAATATGTGTGGGTAATAAGAATTAACCAAAGATTATGAAGGATTTATAAGGTTCTGCTCAAAGGTTTATAAAGGTCGAGAATTTGGATAGTTAAATCAAACGTTTCTGCATAGAGTTTATCAAAGGAGCATTAAACCTTGACTTATGAAGACCGTGTATACTCCCGCAAAAGATTTATGCATTGATGAATTCTTACGCCGTGAGTACATGTTGTTGGAAACAACTTTGACGAGCTAACACGATTGGGTGCCAGAACTTGGTCTATTGCAGATGCTCTTACTCAGATTATCAATGCCGACTTTGGTGTGTGTCAGATATGTGCGTACTTAGTTATAAAGATGATTGCATCTATGAATCTTGAAAGAAAAGATGTTTTGTAAGTAGGCTCTAGAACTATCAGACGAATCTCATTTGAAAAGAAAGTAGAAGATTCACTCTTCTTTTGCACAGTGTGAGTAATTTGAGCAGTAAGTGCATTGAAGCATCATTTGTTGTGTTGAAATTAGTACTGGGCTGTCTGCTACAATGACTTGGTGATATTGGTACCCTGCTACTCATATAAGAGTTGCAACTATTTATCATTTTATAGGTCAATTTGTGGTTGAAGATAACATCATTTCTCTAATTATATTGGTTTCAAATGGATCGAATGGATGATGTACTGAAACTACTGAATAATTTAATACACTCCACTATTGATGAGATGGTTAAAATCAACAAAACCTCTCTTTCCAATATTAAAATTTGTCTCCAAAATGTACAGGAGAATATTGAGTTTTTGCAGCTTGAGACAAAACTACAACATCATAAGCACCATTATGTTCAGAACATTAAGATAAACTCCCATCAGTAGCAAGTCAATATTGTTGAAGTTCATTGAGATCCAGTGCCCAATAAAGCAGCCGAGTTACATGCAGATGCAAAAATTCAGTGTGCACTTCCCAAGTCGGTCATCAGACCTTGGGAAGAGCTTGCTCATAACAAGCACAAAACTGGTCTTGCATATGATAAGGAGGTTTCCTCTCATATTCTAGATTACTTAAAGCCCATTTAGTTTTAGAGTGTTGGATTCCTTCATGACAGTTCACCTCTAGTTGTTCTAGATTTTCTTCCTCTTCCACAACAACAACAACAGATTGTGAAATGCCAACACTGTGACTGAGTTGGCCATATGAAAGATCATTGTTTTGATATTCATCCATGTAAGCACTGTCATAAAACTAGTCATTCTTCAAACAATTGCTTCGGAAACAAACCTGCTGCAAGAACAAAGATTCATCTTGGATGGATTGCTTCTTGGTAACGGGGTTCAAAAACCAAGAAGATATTTCGCTTATACAACAAGATTTGTTCTCGAGTATTGAATAGTCTTGCAATTGAGTTTTCTTCATCTTCTCACCTTATATTTGATAGGGGGGAATGATGGTCATCTACAAGCCTCAAATCCACATCAAGTGAGCCTGAGCCACAACTTGCCATACCAGATTCAAATTTGTGGCTAGAGACAAATATGCCCATGAGCATGCCTTCAGTCGGTGACACCTCTTCAAAGAATTGGGGACACTTCCTCTAGCAGAGGACTTCAGCTTCTCTCCAGTTTTGGAAGAGTTCTAGGAATTGCATTAAGCATTCCAGAGTTGTTGGTCATCCTTAAACCATCACAGGTTGAGACCTCCCTTTTCAGGTTGAGGTTCTCCCTTTTATGTGGGGTGAGACATCCCTTTCATGGTTGAAGGTTTCCCTCTTCAAAACATCAGGAGCACTTCCTCTAGCGGAAGACCTAAGCTTCATGCTAGACTTGGAGGAGTTCTGGGAATTGCACTAAGCATTCCAATGTTGGTGGTCATCCTTAAACCACCTCCCTTATACCAACATTTTAGAGAGAAAATTCAACCTAGTGCTGCCATACATTTTTGCACGTTTTGTATTGCACCTCTCTTCTTCGACTCATACATAACCCTTCGGATTAAGGGGGGGAATGTTGGACACCTAATCCTCTAAGGGTTGGTGTGGAAGCTGAATAGTCTAATGAAGTCCAAGAGACCTTGGAATACGAAACCAAAGGTCATATGAATGTACTATAAATGTATATCATTTGTTTATAATAGATAGACTCTCATGCTTATCTTTCATATTCTGCCTTCGCCATACATGTGTTTAACAAATGGAAGGGTGAATCGTCTCAGATGCTCTGAATAAGGGTGACTCGATGATGCTGTCACATGGGGGATGCCTAGAGGGGACCATGAAAACATGAGTAAATAATGGTTACTCATGATGAAAATTGAGACACGGGTCGACAAGTGCCAAGGTAAAGTAGTACCAAAGTACAAGCGACTCATGAGGAAATTTGGTTTTAATAGGCGACAAAGTGAGACCTTGTGGAAAAAATGGTTTCATGGTGAAGTGTTAAATTACCAAAAAAAGGGAGACCCATTAGAGAACTTGGCGAGAGCTTTCCAATGGTGTGCCTTATGGTTCATGAAATAGAGCTACTGTTTGGTCGCAATGGGCGACAAGAAAACTAGGGTTTTTCCTATAAAAGGGAATTTTTCCCCCAAATACAATTCATTTGCATCAAGACCTGTTGGAGAATTTGGAGAGGAGGAGAAGGTCCTAAATATTGTGGAGATCGTAGGGAGAAATCGACCATCAAAATCAAGATCTGCAAGTTGGAGGTACGTGGCCTAACCTTACTCCTCATTTTTGGTGTATTAAACTTTCAGATTAGAGCTTCAGTTCACTATGGGGGGCGCTTGTATCCTCGTGGTCGCAACACACTTTTTGGGTCCAATTCTGTATTCTGGAGTGCATAAAATGGGCTGATAAGTGCCTCCAATGCATTTTTGAGGGAAAAGACTGTGTTTTGGGTTGAGAGGAAAATCATGATTAGTGGTTTTTGGTGAGCTAAAGCTAAGATCTAGAAATGAATTCCTTTGACTCTGAACTGATATAACATGATGGTATTTTGCAGGTATGGTAGAGTTAAAGGTTGTATGGCGAGATAAATATTTGGAGACCCTTCGTGCTAAGATTCAGGGTAATCAAGAAGTGAGAGGCATTTTGGCACAATATGGCTTGCTAAAGTTCTTAGAGAACCCTTTGATGAGGGATGGTGAGCCCTTGTTGTCGAGGATTGTGAGTTACTAGGACCTAGATCAAGAGGCCTTTATAGTACATGGGTATAGGATCAAGATCATGATCCAGGACATATATTTTCTGACAGGATTTCCCCCTCGGGGGTAGTGGGGGAGATATGTCTAGTGCTGCCTCGTGGGAGACATATAGGCAAGTTTGTTGGTTTCCACTGTGTACTGGGGGTTCGTGCAAATGGCACAACCATTCAAATTAGTGACCTAGAGAAGCTTGAGACAAGAGATACAACCACAACAGTGTTGTAGATCTTTGGTATTCATGCCTTCCACTACATCATTGGGGGCATATGATGCTGGTGGATAGTGTGCTGGCAAAGACCTACTATGGTTGGGCCCAGATGATGTTTTCATCGTTGAAATGATAGTTGACACTATGCAAGTGGAAGACCAATGATAATAATTCTTTTACTATAGTGTTATGGTCATTCTTCTTTAAGAAGATCCTGACTATTCGTTCTCATGTACAGATCCATGATGGGGGCCCACAGGAGCCTAGGATGCACAACTAGGGGAAACTACTGTAATGAGGTGGAGGGTGGGGAGTCAGCTAAGTGTTCCAACCTGAGTTTTTTTCTCATTGGGACCAGATGCCACAGTACATATATAATTATCTATATAGTGGAATGAACTATCAGGAGTATCCTGAATTATCACTTTCACTAGGACGAGCATGGGGTCCAGATGGTAAGTGAAAGTTTCTATATATTTGATGCATTTATAGTTTTAGAAATATGTGTATGTTGCAATGATTTATAAACTTTATGGTATGCATATATAACACCAGCGCGGTCGGCAAGATACATGGGACGAGTCACAATGCCTGGCGCTATGGATCAGGGTGGGTCCGCATCACAACATAGATTAAGTAGTGATGCTTTAATAGAGGATATCTGACATAGATTCAACGTGCTTTTGGCTAAGGTTATAGAGCACAGGTGGCATGAGTTAGAAGATAGATATAAAAATGAGTGCATTGGTATTCCCTCAGAGTGGCGAGGAATCACGCGACACATTGCTATGGTCTGTCAGGTAGTACGAGACCTACGAGCTAGTGGGATGGAGCCATTAGCTCGGGAGCCTCCAGATGATAATGATTAGGAATATGGACATGTGGGTCCCCATTTTTGTTTTGTGATAACATGTGAATTAGCATGTTAGATGTATTTAGAGTAGTAGACTCAAAACACTATATGTTGGATATTATGATACATAATTATGGTTATGCATCTTTTTGTGACAATTGTTGTTCGTCATTTGTTTATGCTGTGGACATCTTCTTGTATATGCATGTGAGGTCCTAACCATAATGGTTCAAACTTTTTGTGCCCCAGGACATCATGAGCTTGGCCATAAATGAAAATAAGCTCGCATTCATGGAAGGTACGAGGGAGTAATTTTCAGTCATATTGAGTTGTGGTGCACTTTTTGGCAGCTTCAATGGTTTGCAATGCAACACAATGATCTTCATTTGCACGCTAAAGCATGAGAAGTCATTTTTCTAGAGGTTGGGTGTCTGGGAGGAGTTCAACGACAAGGTGGAGGGAGGAGATTTCACACTCGATTGGTAAGAATTCCTCCTCTCTGAAAACAAGGTGGAAAGGAGTGAACCCAGTGGCAGTTTTGGCAGAAGTTCTATAGGCCCACAAAGAGAGAAGAGCATAAGATGCCAATTGTTCTTGTGTTTACTCATCGTCCACTAAAGCATAGTATTAAGCATTTTGTTGACAATTTCAACATGGCCATTGCCTTGGGGGTAATAAGATGATGAATACTGGTGTTCAAAGCCTAATAGAGAAGATAACTCATGATATATCTCATCTTCAAAGTGTCATCCATGGTTGAAGACCAATTGTTTCGGAACCCCAAATCGAGCGATAGGTTGGTTAAAGAAAAAGTGGGTTGCAATATCCGTAGTGTTATTGAATGTTAACATGGCTTCAACCCATTTTGTGAAATAGTTGATGACCACGATAATATACTTATGGTTATTAGCAGATGGGGGTCGACACTCCATAAAGTCAATAGTCCATTTATAGGAAGCACCAATTGCGATGACGAGATGGAGGGGCGTAGATGGAGCTTGCACCTTAGGGGCGTATAATTGGAAATTAGGACAGTGTTTGACTGCCTCAATGCAATCGCTAAAGAGAGAAGGCTAAAACTAACCGACGCACATGATTTTCTGGGCAATGGGCATTCCAGAGAGGTGACCAACACAAGCGCCACCATTGAGAACTTGCTGAGCTTCAACATGGGTGAGATAACGATGAAGGACAATGTCGACACCGCGATGATAAAAATCGTCACCGATGAGGAGGTAGAAAGGGGCTTGATTTTGAATACATATCAATCATCATGAGTGAGGTGGGGAGTGAATTTATGGGTTTGCAAGTACGTAAGGATTTTTCCATATGAAGGATCATCCGAGGTAATGGCAAACAAGTGTTCATATGGAAGATCATCATTTATCGAAGGATCAGGCACACGAGCGAGAAATTCAGAAATAAATTCAACAAGGGATAACCTTTCTTAATTTTGGGTGTGACAAATTCAAGATTGAATTCTTGAATGATAACGGTCCACTAGGTGTACTTTCTTTTAATGATCCATCGACTCAACATAAAGGCCATGGGGCTGGAATTGGTCACAACTTTTGTGGTATGCATAAGGATATAATGATGAAGCTTTTGAACAGAAAACACAACATCCAACGCCAACATTTCTTCACGTGAATAGGACACAGGGGGACCATTAAGGTTCTTACTGACATAATAGATGACATGCTCATTTCCGGAATAATCTTCTTGGATTAGGAGCCCGATGACCAGATAAGAAAACATAGAGATATACAAGATGAGGTCTCTCTAAAAGTTAGCACGCTTGAGGGAATCGAGAGGCTGTTGAGCTTGGTCATCCCAAATAAATGAAATGTTAGATCAGAGAAGTATAATAAACCCATGAGTTGTGGTGGCATAGTCAGGGACAAACCTATGACGAAAGTTGGCTTTGACTTGGAGGCTTTGTAACTGGCGAAGGGTATGAGGAGGATAAAGTTCAAGAATGGCTTGAACTTTGACAGGGCCAAGAGTGACATCGTCTTTGGACACTACGAAGCCTAAAATTAGGTCTGCAGGAATGCAAAAGAAACACTTAAGGGGGTTGAGGAAAATGTTATACTTGCAACATCGAAGAAAGACGATACAAAAATAATGAAGGTGTTGCAACTGAAGTTTGGAACGAGTGGTGAGATCTTATAGATATGCAAGGATAATGTGAGCCAAGTCATGAAAAAAGTAGGACATGACAAGCTGAAAAGTGGCCCCAACATTATTGAAACCAAAAGGCATGAACTTATAAGAGGAAGTTCCCCATGGAATAGTGAAGGTAGTTTTAAGCTGATTGGCATAACAAATATGTGTTTGGTTATATCCGGAGAATTCATCCATAAAGGAGAGAACCTCATGCTTCGCACACTCATCAATGACCTAATATATGAAGGGTTTGGGAAAGTTGTCTTTGGGACAAGTTTTGTTCAAAGCACAAAACTCTGTGTAGAAATGAATGGTGCTTTGTTTCTTAAGAATGAGAATAGGATTAGATGCGCATGTGGTGTATTCAATGGGATAGATGAAGCTAGATTGATTGACCTTATCGATTTTAGCTTTGATAACTTCATGTTTGGAAAGATGGATAGGCCATTGCTTTTGGCAGATACAGATGGCATTAGACCAAGTGTCAATGTGATGTTCAACAATGGTGGGATCAAGTCTAGGCATTTCAAAATAAGACAAGGCAAAATCATCAAGAAATTATTTGAATAACTTAGTGTAAGCATAAATTTCTTCCGAGGTGCATTATGCCCCCAAGATGATATTTTCCTCGATCCTTGGTTTATTTAACATGTTAATATTGATGGTAGGGTAAATGTTAGCCATATTTCCTTCTTCAAAAGCATTTAGTGCAGGAATGGGATTTTCAAACCAATCGACTTCACAATGAATAAAATCTTTTGCTCCACAACATACTAATCATGGGTTTGTTGTGGAAGGAAGTACACATGGTGGTGCATATCATCCCAAGGATAATCATGGGTGGTCATGGATTCCATGATGTCTTCATCAGAATGGAAGATGGGGGGATGGGAGGAAGAGAGACCACATGACGAAGAGGAGCTACCTGAGGTATCTTCATGAGAGATAAGGTTCACATGCACATTGTCAATGCTGGGAGATAGATGACTAGTAGATGGGACATCTACTGATGTTTAGATTGAAGTGTTCATCAAACAAGGTTCAACAAAATCACAATTGGAGACATCAACGGAGTCGCAATACATCATTCTCATGGATGATTACAGGTAGAGAATAGGAGCGGTAGTATCCATCATCTCAACATTAGGGGGAGGGATCACAGTGGGTGTTTGAGAGACCTCCTGCTCTAGTGTAGGAGTGGGACTAGAACTCGTTGGTAGAGGAGAGGTGGATTCACTACGAGTGACCTCTAATTTGAAAAGCACTTGAAGTGTATCATAAAATTCTTTGAGATGGGGACAATGGTGAGAATAATGACGATAACTATCACACAAAGCACAAGGGTGATTTGTGTGTAATTATATGTTCTTCTTAACTGACTCAAGGAAGGTGACATGGACCTCAGGAATGTTAAAATCAGGGAAGGTATCAGATACCACATTCTTGATATGAGGGAGTTCAGGGAAATTATTGGTGGCATGACCAACGACATCACACAAAGTACATGGAGGAATAGGTTTTGGTGAATTAGGAGGAACTGGAGTTGTTGGGGGTTCCTTGTCATTGGTTCAATTTTTCTGGGCTTTCCCCCCCTCACAAGATGCTTTCAAAATAGGAGTAGGTTCCTATTGAGGTTGTTGTGGAATTGAAGCAAAGGAAGGGGTAGGAACAACGGGTTGAACCAGGTTCAAAGCAGTGTAAGGTTTGAGTTGATCTAGGGGAGTATTTGCGAGAGGATCGATGTAACATACTGGGATCCCCAAGTTAATGTTAGGTAAAATCAATGTAGCCATGATAGGTGTAGAATAAAATCTAGGGGTGGAAATAAGAACAATATCTGACTAGAAGGGTAATGACTTAGGGTAACTTCTCCAAGATGGTTAAGACCTGGGGGAACAATTTTGGGGTTGAAAGGGATTAAGAGGGATACCATCATGAGGAAATGGTCCTTGAGGAGTAGTACCAGAAGGTTGGGTTGAGTTAGGAACAACATGTTGCAGACATGTTGGCTATTGTGAAGGCATACTAGATTGCTTGAAGCATGCAAACACTGGATGATATAAGATCAGGAGGAGTAGGTGATGGACCATAATAATCACCAAGCAAGGTGTAATATTTGTAGACTCAAGGATAGACATTGGTGAGGTATGAGATAGTCTTATTGTCAGTCGTTGATGAGAAATTGGACTAAGGTGAAGTTTGTGATTTGGGATCATAGTACATCAGCTAATCAATAGTGACGATATTTCCATTATGGGGGAAGCACATCTTATGGTGAACCACAAATGCGAAAAATAACATAGCATAGGTGAAAGTACAAACCAAAAGGATGTTGTAATCTAGTGGGCCATCAATGACCTCAATGTTAGTAGAGACAATATTTTCAGCAACAATGATAGGACAATTGTCATATAAGCCAAGGGGTTGTGAGGGATGACCGCCCCAAGCATGAAGAGTGATGGTGGATGGGGATAGGTATAGTGAACCAAGTCACTATGAAACACTAGAAGCCATCACATAGGTTGCGATGCCTTCATCTATGATACACTAATGGACAATGGTGTTTCTTATAGAGACTAGGATTTGGAATGCAATAGATGAAGGTAGGGGAGGATGTTCTGACTTGTCAACATCAAATACAATCATATGATTGTCAGGGGAATCCACAACACCCAAAGTAGAGGGTAGATATTTCCATTAGGATGGGAACGTCTGGAGGACTTCTAGCATTAACATGGTAGTAGGAGACTGTGGCAAGTCATTTACTATACTATAGGAATGGGCGGATTTAGCAGAAGCATTGTTTTGACATAATTGATCTTTGGGGATAGTGGGGATAACGTCTACCTTAGGTGGAGCGATCTATAAGATACCATTGGATGATGATAAAGGCTCGATGGAAACTTGGGGTCGGGACTCATTCGTTGACTTAACGGGTGGCTTGTCATATTGGCGTGATCGAGTCTGGAGGTTGACTTGTTCAATATTGACCTCATAAAAATTCATCATAATAAGTTGATAATTGTTGTGGCTAGATGGTGGAGTTGGGGGAGATAAATGAACTTGTTTAGGTTGAGGAACAATATATCCTTGGTGAGGAAATGGATTGGTAAAAAAACCGATTGAGATGGAGCAGAAGGAGGAGGAGGAGCTATGGGTTGCTGTCCTCTAGAAGCAGCTACATGAGCTTCCCATACTTGACACATCTGAGGTAAAAAGGGACACTCATGAGTATAATGGTCATATATTCCACAATAGGCACAAGTTTTTTTTTTTTTTTTTTTATGAAGACCCTTGTTTTGCTTGGGTTGTCCACCCTATTACTGGGTTGCAGGATTTGGATGGTTTTCTTGAGGTGCATTAGGTGGTGGACCCTCGCGACCTTAATTACATTGAGATTACTGGCTCCAATTACCTTTCCCCTTGTTCATTTTCTTGTGTTTGGGGCAATTTGTTGTGCTCTTCTAAGCATACACTTGACCTTGTGGAGGAGGTTGGTATTGTGGCAAAGGTGGAGGACGCATGGGGGGCTGGTGCATTGGTGTCAGTGTGGTTGCAGTGCTAGGCAATGCATATGGATAATAAGGAGATGGGGAAACATTAGGATAAACAAGTGGAGCAAAAATTTTCCCTGATATCTATTGATGCAGATGAGGATATTCATATGACGTGATGAGACCTGGATAGGAGTTTCCATGTGGAAGATTGGGGGAGGGATAGGTGTAAGAGGAACTGGTCCCGCCCTGGGGTTGACCATAATTTATTGGAGGTGGAGCATATGGTTGAATTTGAGGGTGTGAAATGGTTCCAATGATACCATCAACGTCATGAGATTCCCTTGATGCATTAGTAGCACCAAGCCAAGGCAGATTAGGGATGACAGTATAAACATAACCAGACTAGGCATAGATTAGATGAAATTTCAAGGCTAGTTGGAGCGCATCTTCCTCATATTAGGGGAAATATGAAGTGACATCTTTAGCAATGGTGGTCAAAAGTGATATAAGGAGCCAATCCATATAGACATGGTCTTCGATTTCAAGAGTTGTACATATGCTCCTCGTTCTACACCATTCTTGAAGATGGTCGGATAGGCGAGTGGCAGAAGTTTGACAAAAATAAGCCAATAGTTTGGTACCAGTGTCATAACAGAGAAATAATTGGAAATAGGAAAGAAAATATTTGGAAAGAGTAAAAAAAGTGGAATGAGTGGATTTGGGTTGATTGACATACCACTTAGCAAAAACTACAGTAAGAGTGTGTTGGAACAAACAAAGAAAAATGAAGTCTTTAGTGATAGAATTGGATGAACACCACAAATGGAATGAGCGAACATGATTTATGGGATGTTCTCCAAGATTACCTTCAAACTTGAGGATGTCATAAGGAATTTTAGTAGGCATAGCTAGATAATTGGGATCATGGAGAAGAGGATTGTTCATGGGCTGGCTGAAATAAGGGAGACTCAAACAAGCCATAAAAAGAAGAAATGGAGTAGGAGTGACCATAGCGATGTAGGTTCTGCTTGTGGGGTTAGTACCTGGGTTATTTTAGGTCCCTATAATACTAGTGTAGCCCCATATTTTTAATGTTGTGCCCTTACATTATTATTGTTATGTAGGCTATGATTATATTGTGACCCCTTAGACTCCTATATATAGAAAGGAGGTTTTGTCATTTGAATCATCCAAGAATTATTCATTTATGTAATGTAAAGGAGGTTTCCCCCTCGAAGAGGATATTTTTTAAGTCGTTGATCTATCTATTTGTGAGATGCTTGTATAACATTTGGTTTTAGAGCCTTGGATTCTAGGGTTTTGCCGCTTCAAATAGGTCATCGTGGATTTTTTGCCATAACTTGTTTTCTACGAAGCTTCAGAAGCTAAAATTTCAACCAAATGGAGCCAAAATCTTGTTGAACTTTGTGTACAAATTTCAAATATTGTACCGCTATATATTCGAAGATATGAGCTAAGGAAGTTAGGGTTTTGCTGGCTACAAAATTCCATCTTAAACAGGTGACCTAGGGAAAATCGTCATAACTTTCTCTCTGAGCATCGGATTTGAATTTTGTAAAAAGTGACAGAAAGAGGACATAATTTAGCTTTTTGCATATCATATTTAGGTTTGAAGGCCAAAAAATGACACGTTTCACTCTATACAAGTGATCTCTATTGAAATAGTGTATAATCAGGTCATTGGGGGAGATTGGACATAAATATTTCTTGAAGAATCCAATCATAGTCTGACTTGTTGGGTTGGAAAGAAGATTCATATGGCTAATACAAGATGGAATTTCAAATCTTGGAGATTGAAAATTACAAAGAGATAACAACTGCAATATATAACTCCTAAAAAGTAAGAAAAAATGCGTGTATTTTTTAAAATTTTATAACTTTTGTTTGAGAAATCAGTTTGAAGTGATTCAAAGGGCATAATGAAGAATAGACAAAATTTTCTGATTTCAAAATGCCTAGAAAAAAAATGGACACACCTAGTAAGGAGCCATAAAGCTCTTCTATGACACATGAAGAAGAGGAAGAAATGCAACATGATATATCAAAATTACGAGACCAAGTGCAAAAAATTTAACTCTCGCAAAGAGTAACCAAAAATGAAATGGAACCTAAGATGGATGATTTGAAGAATGGTTTAAAATCAAACATGGAATGTTTGAAGGATGGAATGGAAGCTAATATGGATTGTATAGAAGATAAAATGAAAGTTAACATGGAATATTTGAAGAATGGTTTAAAAGCAAACATGGAATGTTGAAGGAAGGTTTGACAAAGTTGCTACAAGAAATGCTTCATAATGGTGAAAAGGTATTACATGAAACTCATGATAACAACAAAATAAATGTTATTCATAATTTCATAGACTCTAACATTGGATTGAAGACCCACCATATTCCAAATATAGATATGAGGATGTTTGATGGCAAGGATCTAGTAACATGGGTACTGTAGATGGAGTAATATTTTGATATCTATAATGTGAAACACACACAAAAGGTACACATTGCAACTCTATATTTAGAACCCAATCGGTTGGTATGGTATAAATGACTTTGTTCTTATAAACCATTTATCACTTTGTCAATTTTACGGAGGAAAGGATAACACATTATGAGGATACAAAGAGAAATGCCTTCTTTAGCCAATTGATAAATCTCAAACAAAAGGGTTCAATGACAGAGCACATCTAGGAATTTTAAAAATTGAATATAAGGGTAACTAATATTCTAGAGGAGCATAGGATTGATGTTTTCATAGGGAATCTAAAGGATAACATCCAATATTAGGTTCGCCTTGGGTAACGTGATTCATTGGAGAAGGCATTCAGGTTGGAAAGAAAAATTGGAAGGAAAATTATGGCAACAAGGAAGCCTACCACTCACAACTATAAAGATGCAAGTGTTGCTACTTCTAGCCTTCCACAACCTACAAGGTTGAAACCATAATAATTGGAAGAAAAAAGAGAAGAAGGGCTTTGTTATAGTGGTGATATAAAATACACTAAAGGTCATAAGTGTGTTGAGAAGAGATTATTTTACATAGATTGTGAAGAGGAGGAAGAAAAGGAACACAAAACTTCAAAAGAAGAGGATATACACTAGGAACCAACCCTAAAGAAGGAATAAATGAATCCGACCATATCTTGTAATGCATTGGAAGCAATTACCACTCCTCAAACTCTTAAGATAGAAAGACATACCAAGAAGAAAAAGGTAATATTGCTAATTGATTCGGGTAGTACCCATAATTTTATTCATTGTAAGATAGCCAAGGAATTGAATTGCTTCCTATATCTAGTACCAGAGTGTCAAGTGATGGTTGCAAATGGAAGAACTATAAATTACTCTAAAAAGTGCCATAATATGAACCTAACCATGGGGGAATATGTATTGAATAGTCCAATGCTTTCCATTCCAATGGGTGGTGCTGATGTTGTACTAGGAGTCCAATGGTTACAATCTTTGGGTATGATAGTTTTTAATTTTCAAGAAATTTTCTTGAATTTTTTTTTGGGAAGGAAAGGAAGTTGAATTAAGGGGTATCGAAGGGAAACCAGGAAAGATAATCAACACTAATGGCATGACAAATTATGCTCACTAGAGGTTCAACATCTAAATCATCTATTTCTCCAGATCTCCAAGAAGTCTTGGAAAATCATTCTAAGGTATTTGAGACTCCCAAAGGTATCCCACCTATTTGTCATCATGATCATGCTATTCATTTGATTCTAGGAAGTGTTCCTCTAAACACCAGGCCTTAAAAATATCCCTATGCCCAAAAGAGTGAAATTGAATGTATGGTTGCAAAAATGATAGATGCTGGTATAATTCAACCTAGTCCAAGTTCTTTCTCGACTCCAATAGTATTGGTTAGCAAGAAGGATGGATCATGGCACATGTGTCTAGATTATAGGGATATCAAAAAGCTCACCATTAAAGATAAATTTCCCATTCCTGTCATTGATGAATTATTGGATGAATTACATGGAGCAATTTATTTCACCAAGTTGGTTCTTCGTTCACGATATCAACAAATTAGAATGAATATTTAAGACATTCCAAAACAACATTAAGAACTCATGAGGGTCATTATAAATTTTTGGTCATGCCTTTTGGCCTTACCAATGCACATTCTACATTTCAATGTTTGATGAATTCAATTTTCAAACCCGTCCTTATAAAATTTGTGTTAGTATTTTTTGATGATATATTGATCTACAACAAGTCTTTGAAGGATCATGTTGAACATGTTTACATGGTGTGCAAAATATTGGAGGAGAAACAATGATATGCAAAAACCTCCAAATGTTTCTTTGGAGTACAAGAGGTGGAATATTTGGGTCATATTGTATCCCATGAGGGTGTTAAGGTAGACCCTAACAAAATTAAAGCCATTAAGAAATGGAACATACCCACAACCATAAAGCATCTGCAAGGATTTCTTGGGTTGACAGGGTATTATCGCAAGTTTGCTAATAATTATGGGAGAATAACAACACCTCTAACAAAATTACTGAATAAAGATGCATTTTCTTGGACTCTAGAAGTAACTAAGGCCTTTGAACATCTTAAAGAGGCAATGTGCCAAGCACTAGTCTTAGCTACGCATGAATTCACAAAAAACTTTATTGTAGAATGTGATGCCTTAGGAAATGGAACTGGTGTTGTTTAAATGCAAGAAGGAAGACCCATTGCTTTTTAAAGCCGTCCAATCAAAAGAAAGTATTTACACAAACCTATTTATGAGAAGGAAATGTTCACAATACTAAATTCACTAAAGCAATGGTGGCCTTACCTACTGGGAAACACTTCAAGGTAAAAACTGACCATGATAGTCTTGAAATTTTTTTGGAACAAAGATTATCCTTAGACAAGCAGCAAAAATGGGTCACAAAGATGTTGGGTTATGAATTTGAAATCATCTACAAAAAAGGGAAGCAAAATGTTGTTGCAGATGCACTCTCAAGAAAGGATGAGGACATGGAAGCATTGGTTTGTGCCATTGCTATTATCCAACCAAATTGGATAACCAAAGCAAGGGATGAATGGAAGAATGATGAATAAGTGTTGACATCCATTCAAAAGTTGCAACAAGATCCAAGTACGTCTGATCCATTTAGCTAGAAGAATGATTCATTATGGTACAAAGATCACTTATAACTTTGTAAGAATTATCAACTCAACTCAAAGATTCTTTTGGAATTGCACACCTCTCCCTTAGGAGGGTACTCAAGATTTTTAAAAACTTATCACGGGGTCAAGAAGGAATTTTTTTGAGATGGCCTTAAATCTGATATTCAAAACTTTGTGGCGGAATGTTTGGTCTTCCAACAAAATAAAGTTGGATAATTAAGACCTTGTGTTTGTTACAACCTTTATCCATTCCAAGTTAATGTTGGGAGGAAGTTTCAATGGATTTTATCACAGGTTTGCCCATGTCCAAGGGAAAAAGTGTCATCATGGTGGTAGTTGATAGAATTAGCAAGTATACACACTTTTTTGAATTATCTCATCCATTTAAAGCCAGTACAATTTATACAACATTTATGGAAACAATTCAAAATCTACATGGAAACCTAAAGATTATTGTAAGTGATAGAGATCCCATTTTCATTGGAAATTTGTGGATGGAATTATTCTCTTGTTTGGGTACTCAATTAGCTCATAACTCATATTATCATCCTAAATCTGATGGGAAAACTGAGATAGGTGAAAAAATGTTTGGAAGGATATCTTCATTTCTTTGTATATGATAAACAAACATAATGGGTCAAGTGGTTACCTCTGACTGAATGGTGGTATAACACTTCCTTCCACGCTGCAACAAAAATGACCCCATTTATGGCACTTTATGGATATCATCCACTATCCATCACATCGTATTTAAGAGAAAATTCTAAGTTTCAGGTAGTGGAAGATCACATCAAGCATCAACAACAAGTTCTCCAACTCTTAATGGATAACCTCACTTTGGCATAGAATCGAATGAAATAATAGGTAGATCAACATCGCAGCAAAAGAAATTACGACATAGACAACTAAGTATTTTTACGGCTAGAACCATACAAACAAATGTCCCTCAAGCAAGCTATGAATGATAATAAATTATCACCAAAGTACTATGGTCCTTAAAAGGTGTTGCAAAATATTGGTACTATGGCATACAAATTGGAGCTTCTTGCATCTTCTCGAGTGCACCTAGTTTTCCATGTTTCATGCTTAAAGAAGGTTATAGGTGACAAGCTCCCAGTTCAAACAATATTTCCAGAACTTGACGTTAAAGGGAAAATCATATTGGAACGTGAAGAAGTCATGGAAACAAGAACTCGACAACTACAAAATCGATCAATTTCAGAGTATCTCATCAAGTGGAAGAACTTACCCGATGAAGTTTCTACACCGGAGGATGAGAATTTTGTACAAAAGCATCCAAAAATACTCAAGAATTGAGGACAACACTTTTTGTAAGGGGAGGGGCATGTTAGGTCCCTATAATACTAGTGTAGCCCCTTATTATTGTTGTTGTGCCCATGTAGTCCCCATATTCTTATTATTGTACCCCATAGAAGCCCTCTATTGTTATTGTTGCGCCCTTACATTAATATTGTTATGTAGGTCTTGATTGTATTGTGACCCCTTAGAATCATATATATGGAAAGGAGGTTTTTTCATTTGAATCATCCAATAATTATTCATTTATGTAATTTAAATGAGGTTTCCCCTTTGAAGAGATAATTTTTAGATCATTGATCTATCTATTTGTGAGATGGTTGCATAATAGGTTACCACCTTGGTTTCCTACACCCACGTTGTTCCTGACATGGTGATGGTATGGGGTTGAGAAGATGCGGAATCAAAGAAAGAAGTGGAAGAATCAGTAGAACTAGATTCAGAATGATGACTCGATGGAGGATTGGGAGGCTCTAATCTAACTCGACGAGGAGGAGTAATATGTCCTAATGGGAATTGAGGGTGAAGACCTCGAATTCTTTGCAACAAATGCCTACGGGGCACAACGATGTCAAGACAATGATGAATTTAAGGAATAAAGGGTGATGATAGGAGTAAAAGAGCAACTGACAACAAGAAAAAACCTAGTGCAATGGTGCCAAGTATAAACTAACTATATTAATGATGCTATTGTAATATAAGCAAGCACGTCCTATCAAAGAAAAATACCTCTAGCCTATATGTAGTCTAAATCCTAAAAAAATCCTAAATATATTATTTCAGATGACCTTCCAAAGAACTTTTTACTTGATGGAATCTCAACCCCATAGGTAGATCTATCCAAAGAAAGGTAGGGTAGAGAAACAACTACTTCCCATAGCCAGTCCTATAGGGTGTTTTCCTAAGATTGGTCACTACCACCTTCATCCCACAAGGGTGCTTGAGTCTTGAGCTCCTTAGTGATTAGCTAATGCATGAGATTCCTTACTACAGGTTGGGTGGCCTTGAGGAGAACCACTCGCACGATGACCTAGCCTAACCCTGTGTTGGCTTGTATGGGCCTGGCCCAGGTCCATAGATGATTTAGCCAAACAAATCCCGGTAATACTGGCCCTTTCGGAAACAGTTCACAGAGTGCCGACTGAGATCTCACCCGAAGTAGTATGGAAGGGTGCTAGAACCAGGTTTCCGCACCCTAGAGATGTCTGATGGTTTTCCGGTGGTCCACAAATTTTCCCTGCACAAGTCACTACACGCACCTATCAGTACCTCGCAGCTTGCAATGTTGCCTTTGCACAACCCTGATGGAGGCATGATTCGTGTTATTACCCAAGTTACTTACCATTAACTTGATATTATCCAATTACTTAACTTATCTGTATGAGCCCAATTATACTTAACAGTGTTCAATATTCATATAAGTGTGTGCAATAAACAAAACAATATAAATGCATAGAAATTAATACAAAAGCAGATACACAGTGTTTGGAATCAAACTTCTCTTTATTATTCTTCTTCTTGGGTTATAGACTCGACTCCGCCCTACGCACTTAGCAGCAGAGGTTTGCGCACTCAACTACGGACTCTACTAGGCCTCTGCTCACTCAGCTGCATAGCCTTGTCCTACTACTACGACCCAAGACACTTAGACCTTTCCTCTATGCTCACTATCTTCTAGACTCCATTCCTTCTTCTATCTCTAATTATATTTTACAACTTAGAGCCTTTCTCTATTTATACAATCCCATGGTCCGTGGACCATGGGTAGGCCAACATGACATTACATTACATTACAAAACTTAAGGCGGACAACCCTATGACTCAATGTACATTTCGCACTTTGCGCTTGCAATTCGCAGAGTCTTACAACATATTTGACCAAAACTTGGGCTTTGAGCCCCAAAACATGCTGTGGGAGGATTCTATACCCAACAGGCCCCCAATACAAACATCGTGACTCGCCCTTGAGTCACTCTATCAGCGTGATGATCTTGGCGCGGAGTCCCTCCAGCTGGTCCTGAACTGCTCGAAGGTCTGCAACGCACTGCTCTGTGGTTTGCTGGACCTATTTCATGTGCTCTTCTGAAGCCTCTTTGTCGGGAGCAAATACCTACCTTAGTGCATACATCCCCTGCATATGTGGGAGCTTACCTTCGATATCTACCGTGATGGTGAAGGCATTTTCAATTCATGGTTGGATGCGTGCTTTGAGAATTGCCTCTTTCTATCGCACCGCATCCACCTGCTCCTTCAATGCCTTAGCTTGCTACATCTTCACAAGCCGTTGAGTGAGGACTACTATCTGCATAGTTCCTCGGACACTATCGTACTCCTCCTGAAGTTCTCACGCCTCTGTTTCCAGGCACTGTATGTTGTGGTCCTCTTGCATATATGTGAGGACCACAAATGCTTATTCCAACATATCAGTACAGTATTGTACTGCATGCCCAATTTCCTCCAACCCTATTTGGATAGCGCTAGTGCATTATTCTTTGACTTCTGGGGGAGTGTTAAGTTGTGCCTTCAACCACAGCTTGGTGATTTGAAGATTCAGCTCCAAATGAACCTTTGTCGTTTATGCTCTGGCTTCGCGGATGCTGGTCGCCAACCTGTGGATCCACTTTGCTGTTGATAAATATGTTGGGATGGCCAACTCCAGGACACATTTGCAAGCGTCATCTACCACCTATTCCAACCGCTGAGTCTATGATACTAGTTCATCACGCTGCAGGCTGAGATGTTCGATGTTTATCTTTTGCTCACTCAAAACCTGTATTGCGCGGCCCTCCCTAGCACGGAGTTCCACTATTATTCCATCCTATAGTTGGTACAGTGTTTCTCACAGAAGGGCAACCAAATTTAGGCCAAGTCCTTTGATCCTACCAACTGCAGCTCTGTCGATCTCATTTGCTATTTCTAGTGCTCCTTTTGGTAACACTATGATATTAGCCATCCTTGCGCGTAGCATCTCTTTTGCTGCTGATGTACCTACTACGATGTAGGTAGACAAGGTACTTTCCTACGGGGGCTGCACCTGTAGTTCCTGAAGCTGCACCCTTAAGATCCCCAACACAGTCTATTGCTCTGTCATAACTTCTTGGAGCGGTTCCTTGGTGACATCGCGAACCATCTCGCTGATGTCATAGAGGTCTCCTTCAAATAAATGTGATCGGGTTGATGGCCAGCTTCAAGGCCTTAACCTTTTTTTGTGGACACAATCTATCTATGACGTGCACTGTTTGAGTTGGGTCAAAGTGGCTCATGGTTTCAAGCCCTCTTATGCAAGGTTTGTGTCCTCTACCTCCTATCCCGTAGACACTTCCTGGCCCTCCTCTACCTGCATTGCTGCGACCTTTGATTTCTGCATTGCTCCTGTTGCTTCGACGACCTTCTTTTGCTCCATGGCTACTTGTGCCGCTTCACTGACTGCCCTTACCTCGGCTACTGCTTTTTCATTGCGCCTTTTCTTGGTCAATTGTGTGATGTGCAACTTGGCCTCATCCTTCCTTTTCTGTGTTATCGGATTTTCCAACTCTACCAAATCCAGGGTGCACCACTTGGGAGGCCATGTTTAACACTGTAAAGATCGCGTCGTCAATGCCTATGAATGGGAGTTTTGTCCACTGCTGCGCCGAATCCTTTTGCGCCCGGATATAGATGTTGTGCATGTCTTCCTTGAAGTCTGCAAAACTCTGCAGACTGTTGTGCATTGTGGGGGACAGGCACAGCCTCCTATTAATCCACATTCGGATGCTCACCTCTAAGAGCACCCAGAAAATCTTGTTATTGCGAATCCATTTCTCATCCTTGGTGGCCTAGAGCGAAGCATACTTTGCAGCCTCTGGTAAGTCACGCTCAATGCTCGAGAACTAATTGTCCTTCGACAGTTCTCTTGCTACCAGCAAGATGGACAAGAGCAACCATGCGTAGTGGAAGGTCTTACCCTACTCCTGGGCCTCCTTGCGGTTAATTCTTCACAGAGGAACTCTGCCCAGTTGAACTGAACCCTTTCTACACAATGTTTGATCAACGCAACTACCTAAGCTGGTACTTCATCGTTGTGACATTTTCCCATTACTTTACTGGCTAGGAGTTGGGTGGCTATGCGCACCCTTTATCCTTGATACTGCTGATGGCGTAACCCCTCTTTTTCTTGCCGAGCTTATATTTTTTCTTCATGGCTTTCAAGAGAGCTAAATCACTGCTTTTTCCTGCTATCGTTGTGGGGTCCTTTCCCTTACATGGAAGCCGAGAAATTTTATGGATGAGATCCTTCGTGATGGGAATAAGCTCCTCCGGCCATAAGTACCCGTCATGCACTAGGAAAAGCAGCTGCCTAATGATGAAAATGGTGATGGGTGTGCGGTGAAAGTGTGGTATCCATAGTAGATGAAGCAACCCGACCTTCTCCACATCGCGCAACCATTTTTGTGGTTTTAATGTGATCACCGGCCCCTCCATATTCTATTTCATTAGGCTCTCCATCTCTAAGTGTGGGAACTTCTCGCTATTCGCGAGGTCCCAATCTTCAAATTTCAGGGTAGGCACATGTCCTAGGAGCAGACCCTCAAAGGTAATTCCATTGGGGAGGAGTAGGTTCTGGAGTGCACTCTTCATTGCATCCAAATCCCTTGGTACCTTAGCTTTCCCCTTTTGTGGAGGGACATGCTACGGTAATTTTGTTGTAGAGCGCATTGGTTGGATGTCCGCCTCCATGTCTTCTTCTTCCTCTACCTTGGCAATTAGAGACTATAAGTCCTCCTCCTCTTCATTTGTCTCAATGGTGACAACCTTACCCTTTTCCTCCATTGACAGTGTACTGAACCACGGATTCCTCGAGGACATGCAGATTGGTCCCATTGTCTACTTATCTTTTTTCGGTCTCGGTGTTCGAGGTGATTTCGAGAATTTTGGCACAACCCTAGTACCTTCGGGAACATCATGTACCATATGGGTTGGCATGGCCTCACCGACTGTTCCTTCTTCAAAGCCCAAACCTCTCCTGGGAGCCGTCATCTTGTCTATACTATATGTGGTCTTTTGTGAACTTAGGGGCTCGAATATCGCTCGACGGTCAACAATCTATGCTTTATTCAACCGCTCAAGTCTCAAGTGAACAAGTGTTGTCTCATGGCTAGCCCTTGGAGTTTTATAGTGCCTTTTGAATTCAAATTCGACTGTTCCCCCTAATTTCGGGCCGTTAATGCTTTCTTAGTAGTAGATTTTTCGAAATCTTGCCCATAACTGCTATCTTAAATGTCCGTCGCCTGCTCCATTTGGCCTCAAACCGAACATCCCATCATGAAAAATGACACTGATGGTCACTTCCCAGCCTACCCATGTGGTAGCGCAGCCCTCCATGTGCGGGCACAAACCTTGTGGCATGTTGACTTGACACATGCCTCCCTTATTGTGCAGCTCCCAAGTAGACTCTTTTATAGTCCCGCGCACTGAGACTGTTCTTCTGACGGCTAGTCAGGTGGTCGTACCACCCGCGTGGGGCTCCATTTCACCCCTCATGATAGTCAGCGGAAAACCCTTAATTACCCTCACGTCAATCGATGCCACATTCTTTACTGCGTGTAGTGCATTCCCCTGGTTACTACGTTTGGTGATATGTGGTCCTAGCCATGGCAACATACTAATAAATTCTTGGCGATAGTATTCTAATTCATTGGTATGATCATCTGCACCTTGCCTTTCCATCCTTGGGTTATCGATGAGACATGCCTGCTTGATCTCGTTTTCTAGCCTCTTGACCTCTGCATCCATCAAAATGATTTTCTTCCTTAGTCGTACCCACTCTTTTTCGAGTTCGCGAAGTCTAAGGTTCCCTTGCCGAATGGCTTCCTAAAGCCTTATGTGTTCTACCTCACATAACTGTGTGATTTATTCGTCCTGGGCTTTGCACACTGTCGCACCTACGGGTGCTATTATGTGTGGATTCATCATTGCATGCCCCTCAGAAATTATGGTCCCTACCCTGTTCCTCAACCTTAGAATTGTTTTTGTGGTTAGGATTTTGTACACGGTCCTATAGGACCATCGAACAGCTGGTATGCGCAGCTCCTAGTCAGTGCATTTCACTTGGTGAACCCTATTCAACACTTCACACACCCTATCGAATGCTTCTCCGTGGATAGTCCTTGGCGCACTTTGCCTTTCCTGCTACTGTTTTTTGTTCTGATTCTCTATTCTGGGAGTGGTGTGTGCTTGTGCGGGCTGCATGTCATATGTTTGTACCCATCGGGAAAGGTGGGCATGCAAGTTGTTCCACCCCTGATAACTGGCTATCATCCTTAGCTGGGGTTTTACAAATCATAGGCGCATCATCGTCTTACATTCGTGCCAGTCCTAATAACTTCGTTGATCTGTACCCCACCATCTTGCAGGTGTCGTGCGCAGTGCCCATTTTAGAGCATTGAAATGATGTTGTTCTAGTATTTTGCTTTCAAATTTGTTCAGGAATCATACACCACTGTCAACCCATCATAAATAGGTAGGCCCCTTACCTCTGTTGTCACGCAGTGCAATGATCTAACCATCATGTTGCAATTAACATTTTTTACTTCATGCAGCCAATTCTGCAAACGATCTATTTCTTCGTATGAATCCGAAGTGCAGGAGCATTCGCACTCCCACAAAATCCTACCATTTGTAGTTTGGTTTACCTAATCCTGTTCTCATTCAGTTATCTTGTAGATGCAATCGATATCGTCATCACTATCATCGTCGCACATTGGTTTAGTGTACTGCGCTCCTTCGACTAGATCTAGTGGTACTACTACGCGTAGTGAATTTTTCTTAAAAATCATTTTGCGCTTCTTCAGATTTATGATTATGTCCATATCGGTGGCCCAGTCTATTCCTAGTAGTGCGAGATAGGGATTGTTGTCATCGACAATCTCTATCACTTCAAAATCTGCCTGCGCGCTCACACCTTTAATATCCACCGTTACCCCTTGCAATCTTCCCATGGGCAAGATATTTTGTTGGTTTGCCATTCACTACTGAATAGGCGACCATTGTAGCGCGAGTCTGCCCATGCATTCCCATGTTTATTTCAGCAGTGCATTCACGTCCAATTCAAGATCTAGGATCACCTGATCCATTTCATACTCATCGATTTGAGCAGTCAACCTCATTTCCCTTCCTGTGCACAATGCATGCTTGCCAAGTTTCCGAACCACTCGTAGTTCTCTTGACCTCGAGCACCTAGTGATAAGTTCCTATAATCGTTTTACTTCCTTGCTATTGCGTAGTAGTTTCATGCATGTCTCTAGAAAGGTAGTGAGCATTTAACGATACATCCCTGGTTCTAGTTGATCCTTACTACCTGAAGTGGAGGCCTCCATGAAGCTCTTCTTAGCTTCCATGAATGTCTCCTTCACGCATTCTAAATCAAATTCAGGTTCCTTTGTAGGAGCCTTGTGAATCGATGCACTTTCTTCTAACTGCTTACCCTTATTATCGTTAGTGGTCATACCACTCATGAGCATTATGTTTACATTCAGGTCTTCTTCACGCGGCTCAGACCTCATCATCTGCAAATTCTGAGTTAGAAGAGGCAGGAGTACCACTTTTTCGCGTAGCCTTGCTATCAATGTAGGGTAGTCTTCTACCTCATGATCAAACTGAGTACAATATAAACATGATGTCCTTGTCAGGTTTGTAAAATCGCGGGCACAGTGCCCTGGCCCTCCATAATTATAACAAATTAGTTGTTTGCAACCCCTTCCTGGTCCCATTCCACCTTGACCTCTTTCGCGCCGCTGAAATCCAACACGCGCCATTCTTGTATTTGGGTTGCGGGCTCATGTATGGGTCTGCACCTTGTAGGCAGGAATACAATCCATCATTAGTTCGTAGATTTTGTAGGTGCGTTCATCATGGCCTACCGACCTGCAGAAATTACAAAACAATTGCTGGGACACCTACGTATACTTCTGCAATAGATGACAATTATCGGTAGTGTGTTTTCCTCCTATCTAACAGATTGCACACCATAGTGTAGGTGCCACGCTTGGTCCTGCTTGTGCCTCAGGTATCAACAACATCAGCCCTCCTCCTTCCAAGTAATTCACGAACACTAGACAGTGGTGCTTGTCATGCCCCTCGCCTTTGCATTTTATGCACCATACCTCCTTGCGCGCCTCTGGCCAAGGTGTCCTATCCTGTTTCAAACTTTGCATCTCTAGACACAGATTTTGTAGTTGCACATGGATTTGTTGGACTCCCAAACTAGGGTCTTGTATAGGGGTCTCATGCAATCTCATTGCCATCTCCAAAGCTTTAGCTTGAGTGGAAAGCTTTTGTTGTGACAATGTTGTCCTTAAATGCGGTGTTAGTGATGCTACAAACCACACACGGTGTTTTCCATCCGTCAAGGTCATCTTGGTGTCACAAATCATACTCTTCAGTCTTTGGTCCAGAACCTAGGGGGTCTCACCTAGGAGCATCGCGATCTCCTTAAACTTGATAATTTATTGTGTCTCTGACTTTGGCCTACTAAATTCCCTGTTCAGTGCAGTCTGGATTTCTGCGATTTCTACATTTGGATGGTCATTAGAATGCTTAATATACCATGTTAATGCGCGTCCTGCAGCATGCTTACCAGCATAGCCTTTTTGATATTGTCATCCATGACTCCTTGTGCTTCCCATACCACCCTTACCATGAACTAGAATTGGTCTGGATCTTCATTCCCTACTCCTCTGAATACTGGTAATTTGATCACACTCACCATACTGAACTGTGGTGGTGGCAAAGGTGGGGTGGGTGGAGATGGAGGTGAGGAGGGTGAGACAGGTGGTGGTGTAGGTGGATGTGGTAAGCATGGAATTCGCTGCCTTATTAGACTAACCGAGCTTCTCGAAGAAACTTTCGCGAGCTCTTCCTCAGTTTCCCGTGAGGGTGAAATTAAGGGAATAGTTTCTAATTCTTCACTACCCCTGCCTCTGTAGATATTACCACTTCGCGTAGTCCCAAACATTAATTTATTCGCATAACCCACTTTTCACACAATAGCATCTTAATCCAAGTGTTCAAATATTTAATATACTTACCTCGTGGTCCTTTGAGGAAGCGTCATTCTGCCTCATTGTAGCTGATGGTCGTATCTACTGTGAACCCAACGATAAATCCCCATATAATTCGATCGATCCAATGGTCCACAGCTCACATGATATTATCTCCTGACACTTCTAGTCTACACACTAATTCCAGGGTCCACACAATTGGTTTGTCGAACCTACACCTTCCTTGACTGTCTACTAGCTTCGCAATCCACTCATACAGCTCAGAAGGAAATGATGCAAATAAAATTTTGTGGATTTCTATATATAAGTAGCACTCCAACCATTGTTCCTTAGATACTCGTGGATTCCTGTTTTCTTGCGTTGCGAACTCGTGAATCTTCTTGTCCAACCACCCTTCAATTTATTTCATTGTTGGATTCTAGTGACACGACATCAGACATCCCTTATGTAGATCCTGGTCCTGGCAATGAAACCATTTGTTGGCTTGTATGGGCCTAACCCAGGTTCAGAGATGATTTAGCCAAAAAAATCCTGGTACTACTGGCCCTTTTGATAGCAGTCCGCGGAGTGCAGATTGAGGTCTCACCTGAAGTAGTATGCGAGGGTGTTAGAACTAGGTTTCTACACCCTAGAGATGTTTGATGGTTTTCCGGTGGTCTGCAGATTTTCCCTTCTCACGTCGCTACGCGCACCTATCAGTACCTCGCAACCTGCAATGTTGCCTTTGAATAGCCCTGTTCGAGGTATGATTCGTGTTATTACCCAAGTTCCTTACTATTAACCCGATATTATCTGATTACTTAACTTATCTGTATGAGCCCAGTTATACTTAACAATGTTCAGTATTCATATAAGTGTGCGCGATAAACAAAACAATATAAATGCATAGAAAGTAATACAAAAGTAGATACACAGTATTTGGAATCAAATTTGTCTTTATTATTCTTCTTCTTGGGTTACAGACTCGACTTCGCCCTGTGCACTCAGCTGCAGGGGTCCGCGCACTCAGCTGCAGACTCTACTAGGCCTCTTCGCACTCAGTTGCAGAGCCTCTTCCTGCTACTACGACCCAAGACACTTATACCTTTCCTCTATGCTCCCTACTAGAATCCATTCCTTCTTCTATCTCTAATTATATTTTACAACTTAGGGCCTCACTCTATTTATACAATCCCATGGTCCGCGGACCATGGGTAGGCCGAATGACATTACATTACATTACAAAACTTAGGGTGGACAATCCTATGACTCAATGTACATTTCGCACTCTGTGCCCGCAATTCGTGGAGTCTTACAACATATTTGACCAAAACTTGGGTTTTGAGCCCCAAATGATGTTGTGGGGGGATTCTATGCCCAACACCTCATTTGAATTGAGTTTCTGACGCACTCAGCTTTGTACCGTGGGATGGTGAAGGATTTTAAGCTCCCTAATATGTCAACTTCTATGTATCAATGTAAGTGATCGGTCGGTGTTATTGGAAGCCTATCCCATCGACCCTACACATAAACTACAAATATTGTTTGGCCCTGGTGCCCAAGTGGGCTTAATATATGTATGTTGAATTATTAAGGTGTAGTGTTTCAAGTCTTGGCTCGGTGGTGTTAATCAAGCTCACATTCACTTAGGGTGTGAGTTTGTGAAAATAATGTGTCATGAGTTAATTGAGCATGTCTTATGATGCCATGTGCTGCTAAAAATAAAGTGCTGAAATACTGTAAATAATGCTGAAAATGATAGAAAAATAAACAACCAACACAGAAAACCCCACCCAAAAAGGCTATCAAGTAGCTAAGAAAGAGAGGGAAAATGCTACTCAAAGACACATAAAATTCCTAAAATACCTAATGTCAAAGGGAATGATATCTAGAAGAACTAATCTACTGTAAATGGTGCAAACACTCAACAAAAATTAGAGGTGAAAAATGTTGCAAAGGATAGGTATGAAGCTCCAAAACCTAGGATGCTCAAGGGGATCCTAAGGGTTAAAGGAAAAAACCAAACCGTAAAGGGAGAAAAGGTGAAATAAACCCATCCAAAAGTTTTGTAAAGTAATGGATCAAACTCTGAAAATTAGTGGTTGAAAATGATGAAACCTTAGAATCCTCACTCAACCAATATCTTCCTAACAATGTGGAGGTGTACTCTAAACCCTAGGGGGATTTTTCCTTCCTCAAAGAGAAAAACTAAGAGAATCTAGGCCTAGGGGAGATTGAAACAGAGATAAGAAACCCTTCCCACTATACACACAACACTCTCGGAAAATCTAAAAAAAATCTAAAAAATTTCTGGAAAATTTTCAAAACACAGGTACTGACCTAGAACAATGGAAAACAGAGTTATTGGGCCAAAACGTGTGCTCTGGAATGCATATCTAGGGCTGAAAAGTGCATTTTTATTACGGGACTGTCGGTCGGTAGATCTCACACATATTTTCCATCTCCTACTTGGTTGGTACATGTGACCTACGGAAAGAACCAGAAAACCACCAGAATTCGAAAATTTGACAAAAAGTAAAGAAAACTATAAATAGAAATGGAGAGGCTATAAATACTTGTATAAAACCCTGAAATTGACTAAAACTTCAGTCACCCAAAAATTGAATTACTGCACCAGCGGAGTCGCCATTTGTTAGTGTGAAATTTCTTGGAAGGTGTACCAAAAACACATCACTTAAGTCACTAGGTGACATGTGACCCTAAAACCAATTTGTGGCTACTTATACTTCAGATTTGCAATAAAACTAGAAAAGCCTGCAACAAAACAACATAAATGATCCAAAACAACAAGCAACAATATATATATATATAATGTAATAACCGAAATGGAAAGATTTTTAAATTGAATAAATTTTTTATTGATAACACCTACTGAAGGAGATCTACAAAAAGATTTGCAAATCCCCCTCCGTAGGATGGGTCCTTTAATGTCCTTGATGCTTCAATAATTGATTCTCTCTCTCAATGTGTGAAAGACCCAAAACAATGTGGAGAACTCAAATTGGAGCTCAAGCGACAGGAGATGATAATGGTGACAAATATAATGATCATGGTGAAGAATGAATGGAAAACCCTCCCATTTATAACAAAGTATCGAGTTAATCTCAAAAATGGAGAATAATAAAATAATATTGACCAAATCAAGATCTAACCATTATGAATACTTTATCATGTTTTCTGGAAAGGGAAAATATATTAAAAATGGGCAAATATCTTTATTTAGAAATAATTAACATATTAAAAGAATTTATTAATCATTTCATGAGGATTAAGAATGGTGTGAAATTGGAATAATTATTAAATAATGATTTAACAATTATTCCAATAATATAATTAAGGAATAATAAATAAATAGTAGTTTATTTAATTATTTCTAGGGGATTTGTTTTTTGTTTGTAAGCTTGGTAGGACTATTTGATTTTCGAGTTTACATGTCCATTATTCACCCCGCTACGGGGGGAGGGTAGCACAAGATTCGAACCTAAGATCTCTGGTTCGATGAGACTTCATTCCACGACCATTGCCACTTGAGCTACCCCAGGCGGACTATTCCTAGGGGATTTAGTCAAATGTGACAAGTAATAATTATCAAACAATGATTAATAATTATTTCTAGAAAAAATTAAATAAATAAAGATTTATTCAATTATTCTCATTGGGTTTTTTAGTTTTAATCAGAAAATAATTTAATAAAAATGGTTTACTAAATTATTTCCCATGGTGAAAGTGATTTTACTATGGTAAAATTAATCTTACAAGTGATTTTTGGTGATAACAAGTTTGGTATCGACCTATGCATGAATTCCATACATGTTTGAAATTTGAAAACCTGCTCGTTTGAAATTTAGAAAATCACCCAATCGACATTTAAATTATAAATCTGGCTAGACAAACACAACACAAATATTGAGAGCGACTATCCAAAACTACAATGCAACTTTTGTGGCTCCATCCATATTGGAACATCCAGAGAATGACTTCAACATTGAAGGGTTGGAACTACCGACTGAGTAGGACAATTAAATGTACATTCCAGCTCTGTAGTGTGGGTAGTGTGAGAAGAAGCAAGTGATATTTCAAGCCTCGTGAATAGTAGTACTATTTTGGCACAAAGTTATTCAATAAAAAGTTGTAATGTTTGGGAATAAGCCACTGAAACTTGGAAACTATATCTCTCAAACATTCGTGGAAGATGGGTATTGAAGCATAAAGAAGAGTCGCAATAGATTTCATGAAAGCATTCACAAAGGATGTTGAAAGCGAAAGATAAATCAAGGGAACCAACCAAACAAAAGATTTGCAGTTTTATTGTTGTGAGTCATTATGATACCTCTTATGCGGAGATTTGCTTGTGTGAAAGTTGTGCACAAGAAAATTTCCACACACTGCTTGTCAGAAGGATGAAAACCAATCCCATGGTCACAACAACACCCAACAATGAATAAATAGCATAACACCACCTTTTCATCTATTATGGCATTAATGCGTAGGTAGATACCAAACTAGTAGTAAGAGTTTCTGAATTAGTATATATTTTGATAGCTTTAGAGTGTCTTCATTCAATGGGAATGGTGTCATTTCATTCAATGCCAACGATGTCATTGTCAATTAGATTTTAATTCACTTATTTTCAACTAATAATAAATTGTAACCAAATCATAATAATAATTTTTTTTAAATTCATTTCTCTTGAACTAATAATAAATCATAATCAAATCATAACAACAAATAGTTATTATATGATGGATTTGTCTCTTAAACAAGCTTTAACCAAAAAAATTTAACTAACCATAAAACAATTAGTGGTACCAAAGAAACATGCACCTACCCTAAATAAGCAATGCTCTATGTTATTATAACTGTGGACATTAAAAAAATTAGAGGAACATCTATGATGCAATAAACTAAGTCTGATTTTCCCTACAATCAAGCACTAAGCACTAGACTGTGCTTAAGATCTCTTGTGCATTTTAACGCTTGATACAGACTTAATTGCTATTATAATGCTAGTAAGTGAGGCGATTGTTAACTATTAAGTAATGTGGACTCACAAATTAATATACATTAGTGTGCTACAAAATATTTGTAATAAAAGACCACATATTATAAACTCCAACTCTTCTTCATTTTGCCATGCTTATTACATTTCAAAGGGCCTTGAATGTAAGTTTCATTTAATGTATAATTTACTCATTTAGCTTTATGTATAATTTTCACGTGAGTTGTCCTTTCCCTTGTGTAGAGAAGTTGATTGTGAGGGAGTGTGGAGAAAACATATTTCTCTGCACTCCCGCAAAATCAAGTACTTCGCACTCCCACACTTGAGCAACACACTAGCAAAGAAACCATTTGATATTGAATATTAGAAAATTATTCATAATGTTTTTAACTGCAATTATGCTCTATTATAATTAGCAGAGTGCGAAATCATTGTTAATACATCGAATTAATAATTTCTTAATATTAATAGAGTGCATTAATATTAATAGTAGTGAAATTATTAGCTTAATAATAAAAATGGAAATTAATGCACCATTAATATTAGTTGCGAGTTGTTATGCATTATGATAATTAATTCAGTATACTATAGAATTAATAACATCATATTAATGTTATAGTCTCATTACTATCATTCTATCATAGTCGTTTTATTGAATGGTTCACATTAGTCCTTAATTGCTATTATAATGCTAGTAAGCTAAGCGATTACTAACTATTAAGTAATGCAGACTCACGAATTAATATTTTATGCTAACTATAATATACATTACTGTGTGGAGAGATTTCATTCTGCAGAAAGTTTTTTGTGGATATAATTTTTCTTTAATCGTGCAATTTTTTCTTTGCACTCCGTAGAAATTTTAATCAATTAATTAGTGATAACAATAGAGGCAGGGACTATGCTACATTGCAACTATTTATCTTGTTAAATTTATCCTTCAATCGTACTTAGTTTTAAATATAATGCACTAAAATATACTTTATTGAAAACATATTAATAATGAACTCGAATTTTTATTTCATTGTCCATAATTCATAATATTTCATTATCCATAGATCATAAGGTGACATGTAGCTAGGCTCCATAATGGTGTAGATTGACTAATTAAATGTTGTGCATGCTTTGAAGCACACATTACATAAACAAAAATGCTTATAAATATAAACCAAGTCCTTGCAATATTTAAAAATTGAAGGTGAATGTTTTGAAGGTTTAGAGAGAGGCATAGTAACTGATCTCCACCATCAATGAGAAAAGTAGAATGTCACCCTCGACTATTATAAGAATTGAATGTCATGTTTATTAGTTTTGATTGATCATACATAATTAATAATATATAATCACTGATTTTTCTTTCTATAACGACTGAGTTATCTTTCTATAATGACCGAGTTGTCTTGTGCTTTGCTGGAGAAACCATGTAGACTTTCAATTTTTTTTCCTCTTAACCCGGGGTAAGAGCAATGGTGTGGGGTAGTATTTCTTTCCTAGTTTCTCTGGGGGGTCATGTCAGGTAAGTTTTGTTTTTCCTAGAGTGTTAATCAAGGGTTTTCCAACTAGTTTTTCTGACTGTTTTATCACGTTTTTTTGTAACAATTTGCTATTCTGGGGTGGCTCTTTATGTCGCTCCTGACTCCTTCAGTGGTGCACTGCTATTTTTTTTTCTGGTTGTCAGTGATTTTTTCTTATTCATCCTTGGCTCAAGATGTCAGGTAGCCATGAAAATATTGATTACGGTGTTTGGGGTGAGACACATGAGGCTCCAACATTTTTTCGCTCCTCTTCCGAGTTCCATTCTATGCATGTGTTTTCCTTTGTCGTTTACTCTTCATCCTCTATATTGTTTTCCCATCCTTCTATTCATCCCACACCTTATTCCATTTCGTCCATCTCTGCTAGGATTTTGGTGTTGCTTCCTTTAGTGTCTGTGGAGTAGGTGGGTGGGGCTCTTAATGTCTCTGTCTCATAAAAGGAGTTTCAGGGTTTTAGGCCCCTTCTAAATTTTTTCTCTCCTTTGGAGTTCAACGTGTCTCTCTAGTCTCCTCCAACTCTAAATCAAGATTCTGGTAGGAAGGATTCCAGTGTCAGGAAGGGGCAAGTCCCTCCTTTATCTCCTTGTCCATATTCTTCCCAAGGGGTCTCATGAGCTATCCCGCTTCAGTATGAAAGACTAGTGAATGAGGATTTGAATGTTTCTCAAACTAATCAGGTGTCTTTAGGTCTCAAGGTTTCTCAAAAGGATTCATATCCTCCATCCAAAAATCATACATATTTGTCTCCAAGGTGAGTTCATCTGGGTTTGAGTAGTGAGGCTACTAGAGACTTGAGGGGAATTCAAAAATCCCTTAAATCTAATGTGGAGAAACCCATGTTAACCCTTGGGGTGGATGTACATTTGGATAGGGTTTCCAACCTCTTGCAAGGCACACTGGTAGGTAGGGTTTTCTACATTTATTTTACATAAGAAAGTATTTAGAAATATGTGGAGTCCCCTTGGAAACCCTTCTCCTCACTCTGCACAAGGGAAAATATTTGGGCACTCCAAATTGTGGCTAGCAGTAGGAGGTTGTTTCCTAGGATGTGTTCTCGCTTGAGGTAACACCTTTTCAAGATTCTTTAATCTTAGTGTTATCTCTTGAAGATATTTTAATTTTTGATGATCTTAGCAGGTTTTCTATTAATAATTGTTTCCTTTCTTCTTCAAATTCGAGTCTTAAAAAAATTCCCTATTAGCCTTCAATTTAAATCTTGTAGTCAATGGTTTCTTTGTCCTTGTATTTGACCTAGTTAGCCATCATCTTACCTCTTCTAGCTCCCTTATGCTTCCCACCCTTTTACCTCCATCCCAGCCTCTTCTCTCCCACCCATCCCCTTCATTGTTTTCCTTGTTGGTCCCCTCTCCTACTATCCTTTCTACCTTTGGGGGTTTGAACCCTGCTCTGGGGATGCTGGACACTAATCCCCTCCCACCTCTAATCTCATTCTCTTCTCCTCTGTATTTTCTAGTCTTTGAGCCCTCCGTTGAAGTCCCCTCTTCTTTCCTTTTTTTCTTCAAGGATAGTATGAAATTTTCTTCCTTACTGGTCCTAAATTCCTCATCAATTGTTTTGTCATTATATGATCTCCTGATATTTTCTCATGTTAATGTAACTGTTAGGAAAATGAAATTCAATAAAAAATATATGGTTGAGGATGTCCCTTCTTTGGGGTCCTTCCTGAATCGGAACCCCTCATCTCTTGCTTCCTCTTCTTGGGTCCTTAGAGGACATGAGCCATTTTGTGGGGGTCAGAAATGATTCTACTTCCCTTAATATTGGGGGAGTAAGGGGAAGCTCCAAATTCCTTTCCCTCCAAAAATTGGTAAAGTCTTATCAATCTTCTGTGATGTTGTTTTAAGAAACCATGGTGTCTGGGATTAAAGCTATGGAATTATTTTCTAAAATTTGGTCAGGATGGTGTGTTTGTGCAACGAATGATGAAGGTTAGTTTGGGGGTTTAGCTACTATTTGGGACCCTACTCATGTATCCCTAAATGATTTTCAACCAAATGTAGGCATTATCCTGGAAGGGTCCCTGAGGGGTTTATATTTTCCTATTTATATCATTAATTTCTATGAGCCATATGCTGAAAGGAGGGATTACTGGAACTATTTTCAACTTAGTGGACTCTTTGGTTGTAATAGTTTGATTCTGGTTGGAGACCTTAACTTAAATGCCTCAGCCAATAAGGTGTTGGGTAGCAGAGCCAAGCTAGATCCCTTGGCCCCTTTCTTCTCTAATTTGTTCAAGAGTGCAAACCTAATCTACATTTTCTCATCCCCTTTAGCTCCTACTTGGATAAATGGATGGGTGGGTATTGATGGCATTGCTAAAAGATTGGGTCGATTCCATATGGCAGAAAATATGGCCTCTGTCATAAGTAATTATAGGTCTTGGATAGTCTCATATGGTTTCTTTGATCATATGCTTATTTTCCTAGAATTAGACTTTTAGGAGCTAAAATCCCCTCTGCCCTTCAAATTTAGGTAGATTTGTCTCAAGTATTTGTCATTCAATAATCTGGTTAGGGGTAGTTGGCACAACCTTGAATTGATTTTTTTTTTCTTCTGATATGGACATCCTCTCACTTAAGTTAAATATGTTGAAGAAGTTAGTGATTAGATGGGAGAAGGAGAGGAAGAAATATTTGAATGATGAACTTGCTTATATTGAAAAATAGTACAATTTTTTCAGTCTCTTTTATATAAGAATTATTTCCCATATGAATTCAAAAGTCATATGTGTAATCTTCAGTCAAGGAAACTGCAAATTTTAAAGTTACAAGATGAATCATGGAGGATCAAAAGTAGGGAAAATTGGATTTCTTAGGGTGATGGTAATTTTTTTTCTTCATATGTATGCTACTTTTAGGAAAGTGAAAAATTCCATTTGGGAGATGCATGGAGAAAATGGAAATGTTCTCTCCCCCTAATAAGATATTAAGTGTGTGATTGCATCCCACTTCTGTTCTCATTTCAAGAAACCTTATGTCAAAAATATAATTGAAAAACTTCAACTTATTGAACAATTCTCAAGCCCTTTATATTTGTAGGCAGGTTAGTTTGGGGGAAGTAGAAAATTCTCTAAAAATATATGCAAACGACAAAAGTCTTAGGTCAGACGGGTCGTTGACTGAATTGTTTTCTCATTTCCTTGAACTTCTTGGCGAAGATATGCTTATATTTGTTAGGAAAAATAATGAGCGAGGGGGTGCATGAATATTTTTAATTAATTTTAATGTCCAATTTCACATTCAGAATTCTATACGCTATTCATGAAACTCGCAAGTGAACACAACTTTAGTGAATGCAAACCATGTATGTTCAAATTACTTAATTTTTTAGAACTTTCATAATATGTTTAACTTAATCATTGCATTATTAGTTCGTTATCCATCTAGTATGTAGTAAATAAAAGATAAATCATAACACATAAGCAACACATCAACACATATGATCGCAATATTTTAGGTGGAAACCCAATGTGGGATAAAAAGGCCGTTGTTGTCATATGTGTCTTCTTTCTTATTATATAAATAAAATCTTGATTACATCTTGTACTGGTGCATAATCTTACCAATACGCAGACACCCACTTGTGGGAGGCTACAACCTCCACTTGTTCTCCAACACCTACTAGGGAGCTGCAACCCCCTAATATCGTTTATCAGCGCCTACTGGAAGGGACCTCATACCCCCTCATTAAAGGCTGCAACCCTCAACACCTTGTGGACCATGTTTTAGAATGTTTCACACTAGATCCATTTGTCACAAATGCCAAAACCTGTAGGCCACTTTTCATCATATTTTCAAACTAGACCCACACCCAAAATTATGCTCAATACCAAACGAAATACTAAATCACATAATGTGAAATATAATCACTAAAGCACTATAAACCAACTAAATCACTGAAACATCAATCCACTGATTACTGGAGCAATCAAATCACTGAACTAAATCTAAACCAACCATTGCAACCAAATCGAATAAATGCATAAGTAGTCCATAACAAATATAAACCAACCTGATCAAGACATAATCGACAGACAACAACAAATACAATAGAACTCATCAACTTTCATCAACAAGTAGCACTACAAATCCTGATCAAATTCAACTCTAACTATATATATATATGTGTGTGTGTGTGTGTGTGTGTGTGTGTGACTTTCATAAGAAGGATCTGCATATATACATGTTTCTTGTGAATACAAACTACATATAGATCTCAACTCACAAAATACTAAATAACCGAATTCTGTATATCAATTGATTCAATAAAAGTAGATCAGTCACTAACCCAAGTCAAACCAATATAATAGCATACCAAGTATCCTCCTCAACAATATTGTCATGCCATACCAAGCCAAGTCACCATTCAATAACCAATCACCAATACAGTTAGATAACCACCATTCTAATTAATACATCATTGACAAAATACAACAAATAATCAAATGAATTGACATCTTAACATCTATAAACAATTCAAATAAAGCAAAAATCTAAAGGAAAATTATCTCAAAATATATACACAACTACTGTAAAGCATATCCTTGTACGTACGCGATTATTTAGAAGAAAGATTGTGTACAGATCTTAAATTACTGAATCAACTATTTTTTGCAAATCATGACACATGAAAAACCCATATCTCTTTGCACATAATGTAAAAGTCACATATCACTGCAAACATATTTAGATTAAATCATCACCATATCTATAAAGCTAACATTGTTAGCTACAAATATAAATAGATTAAGCAAGTATATTCATTATTTTTCACCACACTTTTAGATATGTCAGATCTGAGCCATCTCCTTGCTCCCTGGTGCACACGTGTCCCATATCAAATCACACATGAATAAACCATTCACTTACACACATAACACCTTGATCTCCATCTTCTTATGTAGATTTTTCCTTAGCCAATACATCAAACAAATCCTTTTGTAATGTCATTAGTATCCATTGATAGGATCAAATAGAGGTTGCCACCACAATTATTGTGGGAAATTACCATGGTAATGACCCTTGGTATCTAGTTTTCCATGGTTCACGTTATGTATGCTACTTTTGTTCATAGGACCTACGTATGTATGCGACTCTTCATCTCAAGAACTATGTATACTTCTCTTCCATATCCTCTTCCATATCTATACCAATATTCTTGTTATCTGCATTAGTTCCATAACCATCATATTATAACCAAGTTGACATCAAGTACATCTTTGTAAAATAGGTTTCCATCAAGGAAAACACATTAGCCATAATGCCAACAATATCCCCCTTTGGACTTGATGGCAACCACTTTTGGTGTTTGGAAACTACCTGCAAATAGCAAGACTTGTCTCCCCCTTTGAAATCAAGGGAAAAGGGTTGAACAAAGCTAAATGAAGTACTTCCCTTGTAGTGACCATGCTCCCCCTGAGCATATGATGGACCTTCTAAAGATATGCAATAATGTACAAGATTGTAGGACTCAAATACATGAATTCTCATATACCAATGACTTTATGATCAATATCCCAACATAACAAGGTTACACATTTGACCCCAATTTTACATAAATCACCCAAAATAATGAGATTACATACATGACATGACTTGGTCCCAATAGCCCATATATGAGTAAATTTTTCAATGATTACAATATGGGTATTTGCATGACATTTACATCAAGAGACATACATGACATTCATGAGCAATAATCTATCCTTTTTGCAACATCTTTGCATAAATAAGTATTTCAACAATGAAGTATCGTGTGTATCAGAACTGTGATACTCATCAACAATCATCATGCTCCAAATAAGCATCTACAACATAATCATCTGACAACATCAACCTAAAATGACAAGATATCAACAACATGAGTATCCGCAATATCAACATGAGGCAAAATAAGCAATACCAAGCAATAGTAGCAACAAGAATAAGCACCGTCTATAACTTCATCACATGCAGTCCAAGCATCCATGAGATAGTGACCTCAACATGTATATTCTTCAATAATGACAACAACAATAACCATATATCTATATCACCAATAATTATATGAACTCATCATAGTCAACATAATGCAACAAGGAGTGCTCAAGTAACCATAATTCCAACAATGAACCATTAGAAGCATAGTAGATTCTCCCCTTGAACCTATTCCAAACTGTTCATCATCAATTTTGATCACATCATGTCTTTATCACCAATCAAAGAGATATATCAATAATATTAATAACACTTTGCAACATTCAACATTCATCATGATCCAATACCCTAAGTAGCTTAAGGGCATCACCAATAGACTACAACAAACCACTGTTAGAACCATAAAGACAATAATGATATGAGGGAAACATTGTTTCATTAATTTATCACCATAGGAACTCATATGAGATTGTCTAAGTCAAAAATCACATGCATACGTGACTGTCATTCAAAAGAACCACGTACAAAATGTAAAATACTCATAACCAAAAATCAACTTGAACATGTCATGTCTGTCTCTGATGTGTTAGAGAAATTAACAAAGTGAAGAGGATGGGATCATTTCTAACTTATCATTGATATGTTCAAAAGAATCACGTGGAAGAGGTTTGGTGAATATATTTTCAACTTCTTCCTTTCAAGGAATATATTCTAATTTGAATTTTTGTTCTAGAAATTCCTCTCTAAGAAAATGGTATTTGATTGGTATGTGTTTAGTTTTTGAGTGCATAACAAGATTTTTTGAAATACTTATGGCACTAGCGTTGTCACAAATAATAGGTATATGTCGATGTCAAGTGACTTGAATGTCCTGTAATGTTTGCATCATCCATAGGAGTTGAGTACAATAAGTAGCAACAATAACATATTCTACTTCAACAGTTGATAAAGCAATAGAACTATGTTTCTTACTAAACTAGGAAACTAAGTGAGGTCCTAAATAGAACGCTCCTCCACTAGTACTTTTGTGGTCATCAACATTACCTGCCCAATCTTCATCTATGTAATCATGGAGTGCAAAGTCTATATTTTTGTGATACCATAATCCAATATCTTGAGTGCCTTGCAGAGATTTGAATATCTGCTTAACTACTTTGAGATGTGTTTCCTTAGGATTGGTTTGGAATCATAAAACTATGCCAACTACATGCATAATGTTTGATCTTGTACTTGTGAGATAAATCAAATTGCCAATCATAGATCTGTATTCAATTTGATTAACAGTAGGAGAGTCACCATTTTGGCTGAGATTGCATCGTGTTACCATTGGTGTGCATACATGTTTGTAGTCTTCTAGTCCATATTTCTTCATAATTTGCTTGAGATACTTGGTTTGAGAAAGGAATATACCATCCTTAGTTTGATGAACCTGAAGACCAAGAAAGTATGTTAGCTCACCAAGTAAAGACATTCCAAATTCTTGCTGCATGGCTAAACCAAATCCTTGACTCATTGATTCAACATTTCTTCCTAATATGATGTCATCAACATAAACCACTACTACCAAAAGTTTGTCTTTGTCATATTTGATATATATATTATTATATGTATATCCTTTCTTGAATCCCTATTGCTAAAAAAACCTGTCAAGATGATAATACCATGCACGAGGAGCCTGTTTTAACCCATATAATGCCTTCTTATGCTTGCAAACATGGTTTTTATCATTACTAAGTATGAACCCTTCAAGCTTTTCAATGTAAAATTCTTCTTATAAGTACCCATTTAAAAACACATATTTAACATCCTTTTGATATACGTTGAAGTTACAGAAGTTTAAAATGCAAGAAACATTATTATGGCTTCAAGTCTAGTTACATTCACAAATCTCTCTTCAAAGTCTATCCCTTTCTATTGAGAATAAACTTTGCATACAAGTCTTTCTTTGTTTTAGATTACTTCTCCATTTTCATTCAATTTGTTTTTAAATACCCATTTTGTCCCATTTACATTTTTATTATGAGGTCTTGGTACTAGTTCCCAATTATAGTTCTTTTCTATTTGAATCAATTTCTTCATTAATTACCTTAACCCAACATTAATATTTGCTTGCTTGATTCACATTTTGAGGTTTAATTGTGGATAATAAGGCTAAGTGACTAGATTATCCAACACATGTTCTTCTATGTTGTATTCCTTCTTCTTTATCACCTATAATTTGAGATTCAAGATGATTTGTCTGAACATACCATGATGGAATCTTTTCTGACACACCTAGATTTTCATTTCCTTCTTCTTCTCCTACAACTTCTTGGATCTTAGTATGGAGTTATTCATCCTCTAATATTAATACTCTTTTGGTACTTGCAGGTACTTCATCAATGACAACATCTATAATTTCAACAATCTTTTGGAGCCTCTTATTATAACATTTATATCCTTTACTTATGGAAGAGTATCCAAGAAGTATTCATTCATTTGCTCTAGATTCAAAATTTCCAAGTTTATCATCATTTTTATTTACAAAATATTTTCTTCCAAAGATTCTAAAGTGTTTGACAGTTGCAGGTTAGCCATACCATAGTTCAGATGGAGTTTTATCATTGTTTACTTGAACATGGGCTTTGCTAAGTATATCAACAACTATATGTACTACTTCTTCCAGAAGATGTGAGGTTTTCCTATCTCATCAAGCATGGAACATGCCATTTGTTTAAATATTCTTTTAATTCTTTCTACCACTCCATTTTGTTGAGGAGTTTTAGCTATGGAAAACTACCTTCTGATGCCATGATGCTCATAAAAATTGAAAAATTCATTCGATATATAATCTACTCCTCTATCAAATCTAAGACATTTGATTTTTAAATCCAATTCATTTTCCACCATAGCCTTGAATATTTTAAAATTTTTAAATGCCTCATCTTTATATTTTATTAAACCAAACCAACACATTATTGTAAAGTCATCAATTAATAACATGAAGTATTGTTCACCACGAGGAGAGTTCTTTCTCATAGATCCACATAAATCACTATGAACAAGTTCAAGGGGTTTACTTGAAGTGCATTATTTAGCTTTAAACTAAACTTTGGATTTCTTACTAAATTGGTGTGATTTTCAAATGCTATTTTCAGGTGGAGAGATATCTAGAAATTCATGAATTTCTCCCTTCTTGCTTGATTTGTGTAGTTGAGAAAAGCTGAGGTGTCCCAATATTTTATGCCAAATCCAAATTTCTTTAGATTTGCTCAAAACACAGTGCTCTTTGCCACCTTCTAGGATATAGACATTTCTTGGAGTTTCAGTTCCCTTGATTATTGTCTTACATGTATCCAAATTTCTTACCACATAATTTATAATTATTTGATCTGAAAATAACTTCATGCCCCTGATCACACATTTGACTAACACTTAACAAGTTATGCCTTAGCCATTCAAAAAATAATACATTCTCAACTTTGAAATTTTCTTTTAAAACCATAGATCCTTTTCCTTTAATAGTAGCAGTTGAATTATTACTAAAAGTCACATTCTTTTTATTTCTTAATTTCATTAAAAGAAACAAACTTATCTCTGTCACCTATCATATGTTTTGAACAATGTATCATATATTCTCTTGATCTCCTACGTACAATGCTAGATCGCAATTTTAAGAGAAAGTAATTTTATTTTTCCATACGTTGGGGGGTTTGACTTTTGATCATGTTTATAAGATGAATTTAATCTGCTTCTTTATCCTGCGGTGCTCAACTGCATGACTTTAAAAAACTTAGATTCAACCAAGCCTCCCAAGATAAAATTTACAACCTTTTCATTGTTCTCAGACAGTTTCTTTCTTGCATCATCTGTGGGAATGGAGGATGGATATTGATATCCACCTTCAACAATTCCCCATACATCAACTCCTAGTAACTGCAAATATGATATCATTATGACCTCCCAAAACATAAATTTAGTTCCATTAAAAACAGGTGGCTTGGTAGAAGATACTCCATCTTGATTGTTCATCTTGATAGATCTCCCTTTAAGCCATCAAGCTTCTTATGAGGGACCTGCTTTGATACCAATTACTAAGAAAAATACTAGGGGGGATAATTAGTATTTTTAATTCACTTTAACTTCCAATTTCACATTCATAATTTTATACAATACTATTATTCATGCAACTGACATGTACATGACTCTAGTGAATGCAAACCCCATATGTTTATATTACTTAATTTTTTAGAACTTACATCATATGTTTAACTTAATAATTTCATTATTAGTTCATTAGCCATCCAGTATGCAGTAAAAAATTGCTAAATCACAACACATAAGAAACACGTCAACACATATGAACATCGAGATTTTAGGCGGAGACCCATTGTGGGAGAAAACCTTTGTTGTTGTTGTCTCTGTCTTCTTTCTTATTGTATAAAGAAAATATTCATTACATTTTGTACTGGCACAAACTCTTACCAGTACACAGGAACCCACGTGCAAGAGGATACAACCTCAACTAGTTCTCCAACACCTACTAGAAGGGAGCTAAAACTCCCTAATCTCATTTACTGGCTCCTACTAGAAGGGAGATCTTGCCTTGTCACAAAAGGATACAACCCTCAACAGCTTTTGGACCATGTTTTAGAATGTTTCACACTATACCCAACTGTCACAAAATTCAAAACCTGTAGGCCACCTTTCATCATATTTTCAAACGGGACCCACACCAACATTATGGTCAATACCAAACAAAATACTGAATCACAAAATATGAAATACAATCACCGAATCATGGTAAACCAACTGAATAACTGAAACATCAAGCCACTGAATATTGAAGAAATCCAATCATTGAACTAAATATCAACTAACCATTACAAACAGATCAAATTAATGCACAACTAGTCCACAACAAATATAAACCATCCTGATCAAGACATTGTTGATAGACAACAACAAATACAACATAACTCATCAACTTTAATTGTTAAGTAGCACTACAAACTCAGGTAAAATTCACATATGAATATATACACGACTGCCATAAGAAGGATCTGCATATATACACATTTATTGTGAATAAAAATTGTGTAAAGATCTCAACTCACAAAATTCTAAATAACTGAATTCCTAAGAAATAAATCAACTCAATACTATATATCAATTGAAGCACTAAAATTTAATCAACCATTGACCCGGATCAAACCAATATACGAACATGCCAAGTATCCTCCTCAACAATACTATCATGCCATACCAAGCCAAGTCACCATTCAATAACCAATCATCAAGACAGTTAGATAACAACTATTTAGATCAAGACATCATTGACGAACAACAACACATAATCAAATCAATCGACATCCAAACATCCTCAAACAACTTAGATCAAGCAATAATCTAAAGGAAAATTGTCTTAGAATATATATGCGACTATTGTGAAACATATCCACTTATGTAAATGATTATTCAGAAGAAGACCTGTGTATAGATCTTAAATTATTGAATCAACTCTTCACTTCAAATCATAACACATGACAAACCTAGATCTTTGTGCACATACTATCAAAGTCAAATATCACTGAAAAAAAATTCATATTATACCATCACAATAGCTACAAATCTAAAATTTTAAGATACAAATATAAACAAATCAAGAAAGTATATTCATTAATATTCAATACACTTTCAGATCTATCAAATCTGAGCCATCTCCTTGCTCCCCAGTGTACACATGTTCCAAATCAAATCACATGAATAAAAAATTCGCTTGCAACATAACACCTTGATTTATATATTCTTATATAGCTTTTTCCTTAGCCAATACCTCAAACAAATCCGTTGGTAATGTCATTAGTATTCATTGATGGGATAAAATAGACATTTCCACCATAATTACTATTGGAAACCACCATGGTAATGACCCTTGGTATCCAATTTTCCGTGTTTCGGATTATGTAGGCAACTTTTGTTCATAGGAACTACGTTTGTACACAAATCTTCATCACATGAACCACATATACTTCTCAAACTTCACATTTTTCATGCATTTTGAGACTGAGTTTCCAATTCTCTTGCATATCCTCTATAATATTTGTACCAATATTCTTGTTGTCTGCATTAGTTCCATAACCATCATATTATAACCAAGTTGACATCAAGGACATATTTGTCAAATAGGTTGCCATCAAGGACAACACATAAGCCATAATGCCAATAAAAGATATAGAGGAATCAAGGATTAAAGGTAGGGTTAGCAAAGTTTTCAATGCCACTTATATTTCTCTCATTCCAAAGCCCTCCAAAGCTTTGTATTTTGATATTTATAGGCCCATTTCTCTTTGTAATCTAGTTTATAAAAGCATCTCAAAAACCATTGCAAGTAGGATGAAGGAGAAGTTGTGTGAGGTCATATTGTTGGAACAATTATGCTTCCTTCTTGGAAGGTAGGTTCAGAAGGCTCTCGACATTTCTCAAGAGTGCTTACACTCTATTAAGTTTAAAAATATCAATGCGTTAATTTTTAAATTGGATTTGGAGAAAGCTTATGACAAGGTAAATTGGGACTTCCTCATGATGCTTTTGATTCACATCCACTTCGGGCATTTGGTCCCCAACTGGGTTATGGCTGGTCCTCAACAAAATTTGCTACCCTTACTTCTGGTTATTGAAATCCTGAGTTGAATGATTCAACAAGAAAAAAAGAGTGAAAGGATCAAAGGTATAAAAATTTCTTCTGCTTAGATTATTACTCTCTTAATTTTTTGTTGACGATGTGCTTATTTTGGGGGAAGGTTCGGTGGAGGAATGGTTAGCATTTAGGAGGATTATTTCCACTTTCTTCCTGGCTTTAGGGATGGAAGTTAGTCTTAGTAAATATTTTTTTCTTTAGCATGAGATTGAGACCCCTGTGTTGTCTTTGATAAAGGAATTTTGGCTCTGTAAAATGGATGTGCTAGATAAGGGTTTCAAATATTTAGGCTTTTGGTTAAATCCAAACAATTACATGAAAGACTATTGGTCTTGGCTAGCCATGAAGGTGGCATAGAAATTTGGGTGTTGGTGTTTTATATGGATGTCCCTTGGAAGACATATGGTTGTCGTTAAATTTATTCTTGAAAGCATCCTGGTGTATCCTGGTTAGAGATCCCTCCTTTATTATCAATAGCATTATATAAAGGATGTTCAACTTTCAATGGTTTGGTAGGGAAGAGAAGGAAAAATTCCATCTTTCTAGTTGGGAGTCTCTTTAAAATCTCAAAAGCATGGGGGGATCAGATATAAAAAACCTTTTCTAGTTTGGTAAAGCCTTAATTGTAAAGAACCTCTAGGGGGCCTTTTTTGGAAATGGGCTTTGGAACCGGGTGATCAAGGAGAAGTACCTAATAATATCAGCCTTGGTAGAATGGGTTTTTAATGCTTCTACAATTTTGTCTTACTCCATTTCTCTAGTGTGGAGGGGGGATGATGTCTTCTTTTAACTAGCTATTCAAATGGTTGATTTGGAAGGTTGGAAATGGGTGCCAAATATGACTTGGCAAATACCATTTCTTTGGCAGTTCTTCTTCATGTATTCTCTCAAAGTCTCTTGTTAACCTTCTAAATGATAAAGGAATTTATATATTGGCCTAAGCCCATAGATCCTTTCCGTTCAGCTATTCTTGGGGTCGGTGGCTCAACTATTTAGAGTTACATTTTCATGGTGGCCATCCTTTGTAATGGGATAACTTTATTAAATATTTGTCCCAAAATGGAGTTTTTCTCTCAAATGTAGAAGATAATCTAGTATGGGTCCGAAAAAATGCTTTAAGGGTGTGTGGAGGCCTAATCAACATACATGGTTATTTCCTCCTCTTTGTGCTTTCCTATTTTAAATTGATGGACTGCCAAAATTTGGAAATAAAATCTACTTATTAAGTTCAAAACATTTTTGTGGTTGGTCCTAATCTTTTTTTTTGACCTGGGAAAATTTGCAGAAAAGGGGAATTCATGGTCCCAATTCTTGTTTTTGCTGGAATGGTGAGGAGAGTATAGACCACCTGTTTCTCACCTGTGAGGTTGAAAAATATATTTGGGAAAATGTTCTTTTAGTGACCGAGATCTCTAACATAATATCTTTCAATTATTTTGAAGAGTGCTTGTAGTCGTTGCACACCATAATGATAAGGGCTCAAACCATCCCAATATTTATCACTTAGAGTCTATGGGGTTTAAGAAATAAGAATTTTTTAAAAATCATTTCCCCCAACCTAGTGTATGCCACTTCCAAAGTGGTGGTTTTTTTTCCAGAGAATATCCACTTAAGGACAATATAAACTAGAAAAGACTAGCAACCCTACCCTTCAAGAGTTCTGATCTTCCTATTGATTTTTTTTTATAGTGCTTCCAAATTTGGTTTTTATGGTGGAGGTTTTATCATCAAGCTATCCAAAAATAATTTCTTGAAAGCCTATTTATGTATTAGTCAGGGAATTGATACAAAAGTAGAGCTCATAACTGCTTGGGATTTCCTGCACATAGAAAAATCTTTAAATCTTCCTAGGCTTCTAATTGGGGAAGACTCAAAATGTATCATTGACTGGCTAAGTAGGAAGTTTGATCTCCATGTTTTATTTATTTTTTATTGAAGTCAAAGATGAAGAATACTTTTCAACAATTCCATCACTTATCTATTATGTCCATGAGGAGTTTAATAAGCTGGTAGATGATCTTTCAAAGAAAGGAATCCATCTAAAAACAAGAACAATTCAACTTGAATAATGAAATATAGGGGAATGCACCTTCTTCGACCTATTCCATTTTTTTGTGCTTACTTTTAGTTACTTAGTTGTTTTTATTTTGTTCGCACAGTGTTGTACATATGTTGTAAAGAGTCAACTATTGATACTATGGTTTATAGACGTAAAAATATCATGTTTGTTTTTTTAGCCTCTTGGGCTCTAGTTAGTACCAAAAGGGGTAAGAAGTTTATTTTTTTTGTGGCATGCATTTATGGTTAGTCAATGTAAATGTGAATAATCAGTCTCTTGGTACAGTAGTTGCATATCAATTATTTTTTTGGTCTCTCAATCTTTGTTTATTTACTGTTCAACTTGATCCAGGTGGATATTAGTGGTTGCACACCTATTCCACATAGACCCCCATTTGGCTTCATCCATTTCCTTTATTATAGAAATATTTACTATTTTTAGCATTTTTTTAGGTCCTAAACTTCTGGATCTGTTTTGACCCACTAAATGACGTTTTTCTTTAGGTCTGAAGTAGGCCTATTCTTATGGGCCTACTGAAAATCCTATATTACTCAGAGACATATTTCCAATGAGGTATCATACGCACCAAACAAAGATAATATGACCAAGTTATGACCCTGGGAAGTTGGTTGCCCAACTAACCCCAATGAGGCCCACAAACCCTTAGCGTTCCATCTCATAGAGTTAGGGTTTTACCATTTTTTTCAGTAATGAAGAGGCCCTTGAGATTCATTGTAACACAATTCAGAGGCATGCAACTGCCACATCTCTTCTCAATGATAAGCTACCATCACCATAGATAGTTTATTTCCATTTTGTATGTAAGCATATTTCAGTTCTTTGATATTAATGAAATAAATTTTTATTCCTGTTGCATCTCAATGTTTATGTTTGTATCTATATTCTATTGTGTTCTTGCATAAGTTTGGATTAGTGGTATTAGAGCGATTATCTTTTTCCTTGTTTTTATTTGCATGTCCCCAATGAGTTCAAGGTATAAGGAGTTAGCACTAGAAGTGGTTGAACATTTGCAAGACCAGCCCTGCAAACCCTGATGACCTCCCTAAAGACGAGGGAATAGAAGATCCTTTCAAAATATTGCTCAAAGAATCCCTTGAGTGACAAAGCAACGTGATGATGGATAGATTTTCCCAAATCCTTCAATGACTACCCACAATCGACACATCTTCATCCAACAACCACTTCGAAGGTGCCACTTGTTGGCATTATGATTCAGGTGTTGTCCTTGATGGAAACTCACTCAGAGGTTTGATACAGGTGATGACAACTTAATCAGATGGCATATCCAGTGCAGTAGGTCAAAAGAAAGGTATACGCGGGTTAGACTTGATGAATGCATGTATATATGCGGGTTATCTGAGAAAAAGGCGCGTATATGTATACACGCAGGTTCACAGAAGGAAAAGCGCGTACATGGTTTTGGTCCGTGGTATTTGGTCCATGGTATTTTGGTATTGGTCCATGGTATTTGGTTCGAAATGATGACCCCAGGTATTGGGTCCAAGGTATTGTTTCTACATGGTTTTGGACCATGGTATTGAGAAACGCCTAACCTATATAAGGAGAAGATAATTAGGCAAAAAAAGGGAGTAAGGAATGGATTTCTGACGAAGTGGGAAGATCTAGTATTGCTAGTTATCGATTTGTGCTGCTTGGCTCGGGTTGGATATGATAGTGAAGGTATAAGTAATTATTTGTAGATCTGTACGCGGGTTGTCTATGGTGAAAGCGTGTATACATGTGGTTTTGATATAGTCAAGTAGCGTATGCATTAAGAGATTTGGTGTTTCAGGTTGCTGTTGATTCTAGTGGTTGTTGCATAGTTCTGGGCTCTGGTTTGTTTTTTGTGCTTTGATGACAGGGTTTCAGTGATTCAGTATTGGGTGATTTAGAGATTTATGATCCAAGTATAAGTTGACGATTGTATTGCAGCAGTGATTGTTTTGTACTTATGGATCCAGTCTGAAAATTTATGAAGTGTTGTCCCTGGAAGAAAGAGAAGGTCGTAGCCTTCTGTAGGATAGCACCTACGTACGAGTATCTTGGCTAGTGCAAGAGCTAAGGGGGTTGTAGCTCCCTTCCAGGAGAAGCTGGAAAACGAGAGAGGGTTTTAGCTCTCTACAGGTTGTAGCCTACGTACTGGTAAAGGACTGCACCAGTACATTGTAAAAGAAGTTTCTTATTAAAGAAAGAAAGAGACGAATTGCAGTAGGTGGTTTTCACCCACATTGGGTTTCCACCTTATATCATGGTGTTCGTGTATGCTTCTTATGTGTGATGATCTGTACTGTTTTACTACACCTGATTACTGTTAATAAGGTTAATAATGTGTTGATGCATTTACTAAAGATAAGCTAACTGAATCATAAGATTACTGCATGTACGCTGGTTGCATTTAACACAGTCGTGTATATACGCGGATATACTGAACTGAAGCCGTGTATATAAATCTGAGTATGAAAAATGAAAATTATCTGATTTGATAATACTGATTCACCCCCCCCCCCTCTCAGTATTTTTTCCAACAATTGGTATCAAAGCAGGTTCTCTTGAAGAAGCTTGATCGCTTGAAAGAAAAGATCTATCAGAATGTCTAATCCAGAAAGAGAGGCACATATTAGGCCACCAATCTTTGACGGGAACAACTTTACCCACTGGAAGATAAGAGCCATAGCATATCTACAATCGCTTGTAGCAGAACTTTGGGGAATCGTAGAAGGAGGATACAAATTCCCATCAGCAATTCCTACAGATGCCGCAGAGAGAAAGCAATATGAGCTCAATGACAAAGTTGTTGTTGTCTTATTGGGAAGTTTGACACAATCAAAATTTATGAAGGTCATGCATTTCAAATCAGCTAAGGAAATGTGGGACAAAATCATTCTAAGCTACGAAGGAGATGAATTGGTAAAAAGAGCAAAGCTTCAAACTCTCAGAATCTGGTATGAAAATCTTAAGATGCATAGTAATGAAAGCATAGCTAATTACTTCCTACATATGGATGAGATTGTAAATTGTATGAGGAATTTGGGTGAAGAATTTAAGGAAGTTGTCTTAGTTGAAAAGGTTTTGAGATCCCTATCTGCTAAATTTGATTCCAAAGTGTCTGCCATAGAAGAAAAGGAGAATCTGCAGAAAATCACCATGTCACAACTTCACGGAATCTCAACTGCTTTTGAGATGCGAAAAGAGGGACCATCAGAAGCCGCATTCGAAGCATCAGGATACATGTCAGAGGAAGAAGATGAGGTAAATTTTGTCAAGAATCCTGAATGGGGAACTGGACAATTCAAAGGTAAGCTACCTTTCAAATGGTTTTCATGTGGTAGAGTTGGTCACTATGTTGCTAGATGCCCTCATAACAAAGGAAAGATTTCTAAAGAAGGTAATAGAAGCTATTATACCCATGTTAAAAGTAATTACTCATTCAATGGTAGTGAAGGAATTATAAGTCTCATGGCATATGATAAGAAGAATGCAGAAACTGAAGAAGTTACCAAATTAAACGAACAATTGGAGACAGTAACCAGGGTAAGGGAGAAATTGCAGGATATAGTAAAAGATCAGAGCACAACAATTTAGAGTCTTGAATCAAAGATCTTCTCTCTAAAAGAAGATCTTGAAAAATCAAAGGAGCAGAACAGAGAAACTCTTGAAGAACAAGAACATGAAGTGATCAAATTAAAGCAACAAGTCGAAGAAGGAAGAAAAGCTGAAGAAGACCTAAGGAAACAATATATGGAAAAGGAAGAACAACATTAGGTTGAGGTAAATATCTTAAAAGGTAAATTATAAGAAAAGTTTAAATTGTTGCAATTTCAAGATAGTACTAAGATTTTGGATGAAATTCTTGGTAGTCAAAGATCCCCTATTATCAAAACTAGTCTTGGCTTCTATGAATTTGTTGAAGGTGAATCTAGCTGACAAGGTGAAGCAAAAAACTCGAATAAGAAATCTGAAATGCTCAACAAGGAACAGCCAAGGAAAGAAACTCCTCAAGGAAAATCCCTTTCTCCTAACTATGAAAGTGATAGACGATTATTTCCTCCACTGAATAATGTTGAATGTTATGTATGTCATAATCTTGGACATGTTGCAGCCAGATGTAGAAGTAGAATGGTTCAAGACCATCACAAAAAATCATCACATCACAGGTATTTCAGAGGATATTGCTTTGCCTGCAATGCATATGGACACAAAGCAATTGATTGTAATAGAAGGAACATGAAATATGTAAGATGTTATACATGCAACAAACTTGGACATAAAGCAAGGGAATGCAGGAGCAATTTTCAAAATTCAAAACAAGAGGACCATACATCATCACAGTTTCAGAAGACAAAATTAGAGACAGAAAGGTGTGACATAACTCAGTTAGTTGACATAACAGACGCAGGGGATACTGAAAGTGAAGAAATTCAGTATTCCATCTTGCATACGCTGATATAATGAAGATAAGTTGCGTATATACGTGAGTTACAGGCTGCAGAGTCACGTATATGGAGATCAGAAGAAAGGGCAGCAAAACAAACCCAAGAAATGGTTCGATCATGATAAGAAATGGTTGGCACAGGATCAGGAGGAGCATATACTTCAAATAATGCATTGTTGGCATTATGGTTAGGAGTTGTTGATAATGTCTATGAAGCTAAATGATACATCTTGCTGTTTGATCAAAGGAATGGTATTACAGGTTTAGATGCTGATGCTTATGGTGCAGATCATATATGATGAATGATAGTCATGATCTTGAATGAATTTCTGGTCTTAGAACTTGCATCTGCTTAGGGGGAGCATGGATGGATTGATACAACTTGGCATATAGAAAGGGGAGCTTAATCAGAAACTTTAGCATGTACTCAGGGGGAGTATGGACAGTAGAAGGTATACCAAGGAAGAGAATATCTTGGTCCGCCCTTTGCCCTTGATGTCAAAGGGGGAGAGTGACTTGGTGTGGTGGTTGCCATCAAGTCTAAAGGGGGATATTGTTGGCATTATGATTCAGGTGTTGTCCTTGATGGCAACTCACTCAGAGGTTTGATACAAGTGATGACAACTTAATCAGATGGCAGATCCAGTGCAGTAGGTCAAAAGAAAGGTATACATGGGTTAGACTTGATGAAAGCGCATATATACACGGGTTATCTGAGAAAAAGGCTCATATACGTATACACGCAGGTTCACAGAAGGAAAAGTGCATACATGGTTTTGGTCCGTGGTATTTGGTCCATGGTATTTTGGTATTGGTCCATGGTATTTGGTTCGAAATGACGACCCCAGGTATTGGGTCCAAGGTATTGTTTCTACATGGTTTTGGACCATGGTATTGAGAAAAGCCTAACCTATATAAGGAGAAGATCATTAGGCAAAAAAAGGGAGTAAGGAATGGATGTATGACAAAGTGGGAAGATCTAGTATTGCTAGTTATCGGTTTGTGCTTCTTGGCTCGAGTTGGATATGACAGCGAAGGTATAAGTAATTATCTTTAGATCTGTACGCGGGTTGTCTATGGTGAAAGCGCGTATACACGCGGTTTTGATATAGTCAAGTAGCGTATGCATTATGAGATTTGGTGTTTCAGGTTGCTGTTGATTCTAGTGGTTGTTGCAGAGTTCTGGGCTCTAGTTTGTGTTCTGTGCTTTGATGATATGGTTTTAGTGATTCAGTATTGGGTGATTTAGAGATTTATGATGCAAGTATAATTTGATGATTGTATTGCAGCAGTGATTGTTTTGTACTTATGGATCCAATCTGAAAATTTATGAAACGTGGTCCCTGGAAGAAAGAGAAGGTCATAGCCTTCTGTAGGCCAGCACCTACATACTAGTATCTTGGCTAGTGCAAGAGCTAAGGGGGTTGTAGCTCCCTTCCAGGAGAAGCTGTTAAACGAGAGAGGGTTGTAGCTCTCTACAGGTTGCAGCCTGCGTACTGGTAAAGGACTGCATCAGTACATTGTAAAAGAATTTTCTTATTAAAGAAAGAAAGAGACGAATTGCAGCAGGTGGTTTTCACCCACATTGGGTTTCCACCTTATATCATGGTTTTCATGTATGCTTCTTATGTGTGATGATCTGTACTATTTTACCACACCTGATTATTGTTAATAAGGTTAATAATGTTCTGATGCATTTACTGAAGATAAGCTAACTGAATCATAAGATTACTGCATGTACGCTGGTTGCATTTAACACAGTCGCGTATATACACGGATATACTGAACTCAAGCCGCGTATATAAATTTGAGTATGAAAAATGAAAAGCATATGATTTGATAATACTGATTCACCCCCCCTCTCAGTATTTTTTCCAACACCACTCCCTTTAAGGTGCAAGTCAACTTTGACATTCCCATATTTGAAAGCCAGATAGATGCAGACACTATAGATAGATGGTTAAGTTTGTTAGAAGGATATTTTTTGGTACATGACTTTTCCAATCAGGAAAATATTACTTTTTCACTTCTCAAATCCGCCCCCCATGTCAAGGACTTGTGGGAAACCTGTTGTGAACAAAAGGATGAGAGGGAACCCTCACTATTTTAAGCTGCACCCACTTGAAATTATTTTTGAGACGCCATTAAGGAACAATATTACCTTGTCATGAGCTATGAAGATAAATACATAAAGTGGACCACAATGCGACAGGGAAGGGATTAATATGTGCTAGTGTTCACAAATATTTTTCATACCCTTCACACAAAGTTGGGCATCAAGGATTCTAAGCAGCATTTGGTACTCAAGTACCGTGTCTATCTACACAAGTACATGCAAGATGAGATGGAGTTCCTAGACATATCCTCGCTTCGAATCTCCTATAAATATGGTATAAGGATCAAGCAAAAATTTAAACAGAAGAAGTGAGACTTTGGATCTGCAAATCCGATGTAAGGGAAAGGTGCCCCCAAACCACACAACAAGGGACGAAGCTAAGGTGGGGAAACCCAAGACAACCCACTAAAGCCACAAGAAAAGAAGAACACCATGAAGACAAAGAAGGATATAGGGAAATTGTGTGACTTCCATAAGAGTCCCACTCACAACATAAGTGAGTGTCGAGTTGAGCAACCACTGGTGGCTGAGCTGACTACTTCCAAATCAGATGCATGCTCCAAATTTGAGTCAGAAATTAACAAGGGGAATGAAAAAAGGAAGAATATTATTGACACAGAGCCTAGTGCCATTGTTTCCACCACCAAGATCTAAAAGATTGAGCCTTGATATCCAGAGGAAGGGAAGCAGATCTTCCACTCACAGATGTGGGTGAAGGGTTCTTTGCTGCAATTCATTGTCGATAATGGAAGCCAAAAGAACTTCGTTTTAGCAGAGGTCGTGAAGTGGTGGGGCCTACTGACCACACCAAATCCACATCTGTATACCATCGGGTGGCTTCACCAAGGTGAGATATCTACGTCAAACAACAATGCCACCTTCCATACAACATCAAGCCCTTCATAGATGAGGTACTATGTGATGTTTCTCCTTTTGAAGTTTGTGATTTATTATTAGGACAACCATACTTGTGGAAGCGTCATTTTGTGTATGAGTCTAGGCCTGGAACTATTATTATTTCTTTGGGAAATAAGTTATACAGGATACTAGAGGTAGTACCACACACTTCCATGTCTTTGATATATGCAAAGAAATGTAGTAAGATCATTTCCTAAACAAATATATTTGTCTTCCTTATGGTTCACCCTAAGGGAAAGAACAAGATTGTGGCCACATCCAAAACCTTGAGACATGGCTTCTTTGCATGACAACAATAGATGGATGAGGTCATGGAGGAGTACAGGGACATATTCACTTCAACCACAGGTGTACACTTACACTATTAGGTCAAGCACTCCAACACAATTACAATAGAGCTCTCCATATCTCAACTGGCCAAAATTGATTTAAGGTGGGGTTGGGATTCCAGCCACTATGTTCCATTGATGTGACCATACCATTTGCAACTACTCGGGAAGATTCAACTCATGTCCAAGTCTGACAGCGCTAACAACTTGATTGAGTGCATTTAGCACATCCATGAACAGGTCCATAACATATTGGACCAAGCCAATTCTAATTACAAGCATTATGATGGTCAACATCAAGTGCTACACAGGTTCCAAGTGGGCAAAAGAATTTGGTTACATTTACAGAAGGAGCACCTCGCTGGGCCCCACTACAAAATTTCCCACTCTGATATGGGCCATACATCATCACCAAGGATGTAGGGGACGATTCCTTCAGGCTCAACATTCAACCGTTCCTTGGACTACACCTAGTATTCAATGTGGACCAACTATGACCATATTTTGCCCCATTATTAGACACATCCGACGTTGCTGAGAAGCTGACACTAACAAAGCTCAACCCAAGCTGCATTGAACATGCCACGACTGAAAAAACATGGAAACATAGTTCAAGAACACTCATCTGTAGTAGATCTAGCTATATTGAGTTGTACACCACAACCCTAGTCAGAACCCTAACTTTTGTACACCGCCTGTGCTTCCTACGAGGGCCACTCGGAGATAGAAACAACAATAAAAAACCAACAATAGAAGAACTAAGGGATAACAAACCACACTGATCAGAGTGACAATATAATGGATCCACTATAATCAAGAGGTGATGATATCTAGTAGAATTCCTCCAACCAAACCACCCACAGTCCGTGACAATTCCTTAATGCACCTCAATGCCAACACTAGCTATATGGGTTGAAACAAGCACCTCGTGCTTCGTACACATGGATGGACAGTTATTTCACCGGACTTGGATTCTCCAAGAGTGAGGTGGATCCTAACCTATACTAGATTGTGGTGGAGGGTAAGTTGCTTATCATTGTACTTTATGTAGATGATTTGATTTTAACGGGAGATGAGCTGTTGATACTTTCATGCAAGGAGGATCTTGATCGAGATTTTGAGATGAAGGACTTGGGCCTACTTCATTATTTCCTGGGATTGAAAATTTGGCAGCGTAGTGATGGACTATTTTTTTCTCAGTGTTAGAAAATTATATATTACGGAGCAATGGAACACAGAAAATATTATAGAAATATAAAGACAGAAAACGCATAAAACAAGAGAGACACAGATATATGTGGTTCACCCAGTTTGGGATACGTCCACCCCGAACAGCCAGTCCTTCCTTTCTATTATCCAGCAATATGAAGAGACACAACCTACAACAAATCCGCTGTAATATCCTCTGTTTTCTCTCACAGTCTCACCTCTCTATTTTCTGCTCACACACAAAATACACATCTATTACACAGCCTCAAATACAATGCCCTCATACAAAGAGAGGGGTTGCCTTCTAGGGCAAAAAACCCTAAACCAGACATAATTTCTACCGTCAGATCATCCGCTTAATGAATGGTCTAGATTGACTAGAAATTACTATACTTTTACAAGGCAAATTTACATCTATTTTTAGCTTCGGGGGCGCTACCCCCAAGCCCCCGCCTGGGGATCGCTAGCCCCCAGACCCCCCAGCCGGGGGGATCAGCCCCCAGACCCCCACGGGGGGGACAAGTCCCCCCCGCACCCCCCCGCGTTGAGGGGTGTACAAACTTCTTGGGGTATACACCCGGCTGAAACAAAGACCTCTGAACAATCATGCTCCACACACAACACTCAGGGTAAGTATGCTTGGGAGATATTGGAGAAGTTCAACATGCATGGTTGCAAGCTTGTTGACACTCCTCTTCTTGGAGGTTGGAGGAAGGAGGATGCTACTTCAGCGAAGGTAGTGGATGCCACTGTTTATCGACAGTTGGTGGGGTCGCGTATGTATCTGGTCAATACACGACCCGATATATGCTATGTTGTTAACCAGCTTTCACAAGCTATGGTTAAGCCAACCAAGCTCTTCTGGAAGGTAGGCAAGCATGTATTGCGTTATCTCAGAGGCACATCGAGATATGGATTATGGTACAGACAAGAGGATGAGGTGAAGCTATGTGGTTTCACGGATGCAGATTGGGCAGGGAGCCCAATGGACAGAAAGAGAACATCTGGAGGGATCTTCAGTATCGTGTCGAAAACAGTTTCTTGGTATAGCAGGAAGTAGAGATCAGTGCCACTTAGTTCAACAGAGGTCAAGTATATGGCAGCAAGTTTGGCTGCATGCGAGGCTATATGGATGAGGAAGATCCTGGTCGAGTTATTCGGGTCACACTTGGAGCCTACTGTGATTTATTGTGATAACCAGAGTTGCATTAAACTCTTGGCTAATCCAGTATTTCATGATAAATCGAAGAACATTGACATCAGGTACCATCATATCAGAGATTCTGTGCAGCGGAGAATCATGTTACTTTCATATATTCCCACGGAGGATCAGGACGCTGATATCTTGACAAAGGCACTCACCAGGAGAAAATTCGAATACCACAGAGATAGGATAGGGGTTGCAGATAATCCATATATCTTGTTGAGAGGGAGTGTTGAAAATGCAACAAGATGATGGAGTTTAGTGAAAAGAAGTCGCCTTCACTAAGTGGGCCCGCAGGCTATTTTTGGCACAAAGTCTATTTTTAGACATATGGATCATGGTCTATGAGTTGCAAGATGCTATTTGTGGATGATTGGTCATGTTGGTAAAAATAGATGGACCTCTATTTTTAGACATATGGGCAAAGTCTATTTTTAGACTGCCATACTAAAAATAGAACAATCAGATATTATTAGCTCTTAATAATATTTGGACTATAAACATTATCTTATCCTCTTGCAGCACTTCAGTTCGAGCTACAGATGTGGCACATGCAACTGCCAGAATGAAATACGCTTTTCTTATGGGTTACTTGAGCTATTGCATGAAGGACTTCAGTTAGACCTCAAGTGATTGAGTTTTGGTGGAGTTGAATGAGGAGTTGATGGAGTTGTGTTCAGTTTGACTTAGTTGAACTAGTTGTATTTAGTCTAACTAAAAAATACACTAGTGATGAGCGATGTGAATTAGTTATTAGTTAATTCACTAATTATTAACTCATAAATCAACTAAAGAATACATCAGTTAACTCAGTGCATGGACAGTTCAGTGGAGACAAGTGTTAGAGGTGAGCGAAAAGGCAAGACAGTTGTCAGTTGTGACTATAGTTGTGCATGTGATTTGCACAATCAATGGATTTAGATTGCCAATGAAGATTACGTATTGTTAAATAAGGGAAATATGAGTTTGGATCAGCCATTCTCATTCTATTCTCATGCAGGATTGCGTAGTGGAGGCGGGCAAGCAGCGGAGGAGATTTGAGCCAGTGATTGATTCAGATCTGAGCTAGTTTGTGTGTAACAGGTGGAGATAGTACTGAATACTTGTGAGGAGTATTGTACTAGGTATTGTTACATGTTCTCAATCAATATAATATACAGATAGTTGGGGTTTTCAGCTGCGTAATTTCCCCGTGATATACTGTGTTGATATGTGTGATTGATGCTTCAATGTGTGCATGCAATTGTTTCTTAATTCCGCAAAATTGATGATCAACGTAGAGGAGGTTATGTATTATGCATGATTCCACAAATAGTGTATAATTAGGATAATCTTTGTGAATAAGTGTCATATTATTCAAAATTTCTACATTACTAGTAGAGTAATTGCTTATATTTTACTTTGAAAAATTTCACACAAACATATGTCCACATAATATAATTAGGAAATATGTAAGTGTCCCATCATCCACATGTATAATTTCTTCCCTTGCAAGGAACACACATCACACGTTAATTAAGGGAATTTTAAAGGATCACTTCATATCCATATCAATTTACACTTTGTATGTTCACAACTTCACTTGCACACACATTCGCTCCACACAATAAGCTCACTTAAACTTTGTATAAATGGTATTCTCTTTCCATAATATTTGTACCTAATTTATTTGAGCTTATATTTGGTTGCACACCCTAAGTGAAGTAAATCCTTTATAAAAACAATCTTAACCTGAACACGCTAACTTCCTCATAGCAACCATAAGATAATTTATAGTTTAGGCTAGGACCATGGTGATAAGTAGCACATAAGATTTCATGGTTGTTTTTCATATTGCAACATAGAAAGTTGTATTTTAGGGAGTTTAAAATATTGCATCATCTAGTGACAAATCTTAAACATGGAGAGAAACTTGTGAGGGGTAAGGCCTAGGTGGTGTATTACCATGAACCTTCGTGTTGTCTCCCAACACATGGTGTTTTGAGTCCAAAATTGACAACCAAAAGCTGAGATTCATACATTCCCACTAGCTACAAGTAACTTAGTGGCCAAATATTATGGCATATTTCCCTTTAGTTTGAGGTGTGGGAGAACTTACTTGAGGTGATCTTGGTCAGGCTACTTGAAGCATCACCAATTATTTTGAGACGTAGCCTAAGTACGTTTGGCCACACTATAAGCCTCTCCATACCCTGGTTTGTTTTTTGGCCACTGAAAGCATATCCAATGACATTTATGAGGTGACCCTAGTACCCTATTCTAAAATATTCACAATTCCCAATTACTACTTAATCATAAGGGCATTAGGTCTTTTAAGGAAATTTTCTCATACACAAATCCCTAGATAAACATTTTTTGTTGATTTTTTCACACATTCAAATTAAAGAGAAAATTAACCATTTATTTTTCGTTTTATCTTATTTATGTGTTTAATTTAGTTTTCCTAAAGAAAATGTATGTGTTTAGGTGTGCTTACAAATGAAACAACCTCAAGTGTTGATTTATTCCTTTCTTACTGACTAATTTATTTCTCAGAATAGAATGTTTGTCGTTAGTTACATGTTTCATAGAGATTATATCATCTTCAGGTTCCTTCTACATAGAATTAAAATTATCATGAAAATTCTTTTACCTTTCATACATGCTAAAGATTTTACCTTTCATCATATTCTAAATTTCCCTTTTTGTCAATGCAAGGACCGATAATTTTACTGATCTGCTCTCTTCTTTGATCCATCTTTCCCTGAGCTCAAAATCCTTTTGTTTTCATGTTTCAACTCATAACCCTTGGGCCATGTGACTAGAACCCTAGGGTTTCCAAATTGATTTTTGTTGAGTGAGGAGGAATTATTTTATATTTCATCATATTCCGAATCAACCTTTTTATTGACAAAGGGACTAATACCTTTGCTGGTGCACTCTTCTTCGAACCATATTTTCCTAAGCTCGAAACCATTTTCTTTCCATGTCTCAACTTATAACCCTTGGTCCATGTCAACTTTTGCTAATTAGTTTCCAACTGTCAAATCATATCATGACCTTCCACCTATGGTGATTTCTTAAAAAAACATCTGTAGATTTACTATTCACTTATCTTGTGATGATGATTCACTTGATTTGAAAGTATACTTTTTATTCCACTATGCAGGGATGGAAATTGAACAACCACACGAGGGAGAATATGTGTCCCATAAAATTAATCAACCATATGATGATCAATATTTGTGCTATGGACCTGATCAACCACTAGAGGAAAATGTGCCCTTTCAAGTTGAACAATTGTCACTAGGGGAACAATATGTGCCATGTGAAGCTAATGAACCAATGGAGGAAGAATATTTTCCCTATTAGGCTAATCAACCACTAGAAGAACAAATTGTTTCCTCTCAAGTTGACATGAAAACAAGGAGTTATAGTCATTTGGAAAAGGGGTGGACCATTTGTAGAAAATTTGGATGCAAGCATAATAGAGGACCTTGGAGAGCCTATCCCTTCTCGCAATATTAGATACCATGTCAATAAAATCATTCAACAACATTTTGAGAAACATTCAATTGTTGTACAAGTTTAGATACTACATGGATTGATCAAACATAAGAAACTAAAACATGTCAAGAAGATTTTGGGTGTCCAAGATGCTAAAAGAAAGAAGACACATATGAATGTCATTGAAAATATATCAAAGGCATTCACTATGTTTGGAAAATCAAGAAAACCTTATGTTTGAGTTGTGCACAAGGCAATTACAACTGCTATTGTTGTACCAAGTACATCAAGACAACAAAAGTTGGCAAAGATGTCAAAATTGCTCCATGTCTCAAGAAAAACCTTGCACAAACATACTAAATTCAGGGTTCGAGTGAATGAAAATGGTGAATATGCTTGTTGGGTTCTTATCACTATGCAACACTACCAAGACAAGCTTACAACAGAAATCAAAACATTTGTGGTAGAGGTTTGGGAGATCCATTCCTATGATATTCCAGATAGAAAGCATGTCGTATGGCATCACATAGTTAAAGGTGAGTATGTTAAAGATGCTAAGCACATTTTAGAAATGATAGAAGTTTCAATGGTCAAGAAATTTTAGGAAAGCAATCACCATGTGAAAATATTCATAAGGATCTTTCAGAAATTGAAGCCATGGATTATTAGGCTTAATACGATCTGTGACATGTGTTATTGTTGATATCATGTTCAATTTGAGCTTCATTATGGCACTTTCTGGGACTTTTACAAGAATAACTATCATGAAGACCCTCCTCCTCTTACAATGTGTGATTTTGTTTCATCAATATTGTCTAAAAGGGATCCATAAGATTTATGTTAGAAGAAACTATGTATAGTTTGGATAAGATGCATTGAATTTGGTGATTTGGCATTGCTCCATTAGAACTTTCTTATTGGTCCCAACCAATACGAGATGTCAAATTTCACCATTAGGTGGAAGAATTATGAGTATGTCACGGGAAATCAACCATCTTCAACTTTGGTGCCTAATAGGATCAACTACGTTGAGGATGAGATTCCTATTTCACAATATATGGGGTTGTTTCAAAACCATATCTATAAATATATCAAACACTCGCATAGGTCCTGGTGGTAAGAATTTGAGTTTAAGCATTCTCGCAATTATTTTAGCCAGGAACAATATTATCAGTAGTGGACTTTGTTGAGAGCTACACATTTTCATGTCAGAAAGAGATATAGAGTGAGTATTATCAGTGACACCAAGTGTCCATATTAGTACATGTTCTATAGAGACATTCATAATTGAACATTGATGGTATGGATAGCACTGATGAGTCACATGATGTGATTAAGGATATCGCTTTTACATCAGTGATGATCATGAACATGACACATTGTTTGTTCAACATTGCTTTGACCCGATTTATGAATAATTTTTTTAAAATGGCATATTAGTTAGGAAGCATTGGATATGGTCAGATGGTTGTGTAGAGAAGTTCAAGTCAACACACACTTTTTACTGGTTGAGCTGAATACATCAGAAGATAAAAATTTAGCATACTTGGAGCTACTTTGAAACATGACATGGAAAGGGTGAACGTGATGGTGAAGATGCTTGTGTGAAGAAAGAACCTAGGAGGTACCAAATGGGTCATGATGCAACTTGACTGAAATCATCACTAGAGGTGGTCAATTGGTGTAGATCCCAATTAGGATATGAAGGTCAAGAATCTATAAGGCCCATGTACAGGTTCTTATGGAATATTGAACTTCGTTATGTGAATAGATCCATTCCTTGGTATTGTAATATTTTAGAAGGAATAAGGGAATTACACTCGGTGCAAAGAAAATACATGGGGGAAATATTTTCCATCGAGATAAGAAAACTTGCATGTTTTTGTGAGTTTTGCATTGGTGTTGATGGATGTAGACTTGATTACTGCGAAAAACATGGTATGTGAAAGGATGGAAATATGTCCCTCTTAATCAAAAGGGACCTCATCCAATACCAACGTGGTAAGAGATGCACAATGAAGAGGACATCATTTCACTTGATCATGATCAAGTCTTTGATCTTCTAAAGGAAGGTATGTGGCTAATATATCATTAAAAATTTCATCTATAAATTGAAATCTTGAACGTATTTAACTAATAAATATTTTTTATTTTGGTTGTCGGCGATTCTTTTGTTGTCACTACCCCCGCGGGAAATGGAGAGAATGTGGCCTACTATTTGATGCAATGTACACAGGTAAAAAGTAGTTTGGTGAGACCATATAAATATGGACAATTCACATATCAAATTGGTGACATGGTTGTAATGGGCCATTTTTTTGAAAGTGTTAAAAATAGACTGATGGCATCATTTGTAGAGATTTTATGCCTACATACATATATTTTCAATAGAGTCATCTAGTCATAGCATCTCAGATCAATCTCATAGAAATCAAAAACAAATAAAGGCGAACCAAGGAGATGGAAGATGACATAATTATGGAGACTTTCATTCCTATGAGTCATTGGACAGATGAGTAGACGATGCAAATGAAAAGTCCTCAAGATGAGTCTATAACAGTAAGGTGTAATGTAATCTAGTATAAGAGATACCAAATGTATGATTTTTGTAATCTATAAATGTGATAGTTGAATACTCTTGTAACTTTGTAGTTTTGTATAGAGAAATGTTTCCCTCTTATCTAGGATGAATTCTAAATGGTGTAGATATATGTTATATAAGCTTTCGCTTCCTTTATGTGCTTAAGTTTGTAAAGTACACCACATTTCAAGGAGGTTCTTTAGAATCAACATGGATTTAGATTTAGATTTAATTAAAAAATTTCATCTTAAACTTTTTTAAATGTCATGTGTATAACATTCATGTTGAGCATGCAAGAAATTTTATAGATCTATATACATGTTAGACATATTTGGTTTCTAGAAAATCCATTTCAATATGTAACAATCAAGTTGATATGGTCCATTTTACTTAAAATGGAAATTCAACAATCTAGGTTATGAACAACATTGAAATATTTTTATATTTTCAATAATAAATAAGTCACATGTGAGTTTGATATAAAACATAGAAAGAGTGACACACTGCTTCATATTGGAATGTAAGAAGTGCAACAAATAATATATATATATATGTATGTATGTAGTATGTAGTATGTATGTATGTATGATGTATGTATGTATGTATACACACACACACACACACACACACACCACACACACACACACACAATATATATATATTAAACTCTTTTACATAACCTCAAAAAAAAAATCGAATAAAATATGTTACTAGTTTACATCTTGACATCTAAATTAAAATAATTGTAATTTAACATACATTGATTGTGCACTAAAAGACACTTTCTAGAAGCCAATATGAAAACTAAAATTGCTATTTTGTAAAATTTTACTTCATGAATGTTCTTAATTGAATGTCTTAGAATAAAAAATTGATTGAAATACTTGGATAGACAAGTAAATTTAGGAAAGTGCATAAAATTATAGAAACATATCATTAATTGTTTAACATAAACTCCACTAAAAGACACTTTCTAATAATTCAATATTAAATTGATGTACATGATATATTTAGTTCATTTTAAGTATTAAAGTGACTTCCATCATAGTAAGATTGTATGTATTTCCTTAGTCCATGAAACTAGAATTCAAAATTGTTATTTTGTAAAAGTTTACTTCTTGAATGTTCTTAATTGAATTTCTTAAGTCAAGGAATTGATTGAGACATTTGATAGTCAACTAAATTTAGGAATGTTCATAAAATTATACAAACTTATCTAAAAACATATCATTAATTATTTTTTGGTATATTAAATTCCAATACATATGACTTATATCATGTGTTATGACTAAGTTGTTGTAGATGACCTCAAAATAAATAAAATTTAATAAAACAAGTTATTAGTTGAACAATACTAGTTGAAGATACTTTTGAAAATTGAATTTAAAATGTATTTCAAACATATTTGTGTATTTTAATTGAACCATGAACATATATTTTAGTTTATTTTAAGTATCAAAATAACCTTCATCATAGTCTAATATTGTACTTATTTTCATAGTTTATTTCTTGAGAAGTCAAAGATGTTATCTTGTTACCTATGTATGAAAACAAACTATCCATATGAAAATATATACAAACTAAATTATACACATGAACATCCACAAACTAAAATAACAAGAATCCATAAATTGAAATAATGTTCATGCATCAATAGATTGTCCATTTATGAAGATATACAAAGTATGTACATCACATGTGAATATGCCCTATGAATGGGGCCTGGAAGTACACAAACTTTTTATAATCCACTCTAGAAGGTATCACTTCTAGAACTCTTATATGTGTTCTGTTGCATAGAGTGACCATCCACGATCCGACATTGAAATATAACACATTCAAATTCAAAGTAATTAAAACATTATTTGTACAAATATAAATAATCTAGAAATAAATGATTTTGAACTGTGCATTTAAATATTCCCCTACCTGTGACTCAATCGAGTGAAAATGGAAGTTAGGTGGGATGGGCCACTGATCAATCTATGCTTGGTTCTCCCCTGGTTGTGGCTCAAAGCCTCCATACCCAACATCCCACTTATGTGTTCACATAACTACAACATTGGCACCTCTTTTCATCTAGGGCTTTGTACACAATGACAAACACAAATTATAAGTAGTCTATGAATTAATTAACATGCATACATGTAACTTAAAAAAATAAAATGTTGAAATCTTAAGAATACAAAAATTCACCTCAATTATTAGTCCATGAATGTTATGAGGTGGAGGTGGAGGTGGAGGAGAATGAGCCATCAAAACATGCACTAGAGGAGGCTACTCTAGCTGGTCAACTACCCCCTCAAATGACTTCAAAAGTTGATTTGTGTATTTAGGTTGTGCATGCATGTTATCATGAAATTATTAATATAAATGAAATCCTAGACAAACTAATTAATATAAAAAAATGTACAATTTGATGATTGGAGTCAAAATTTTCACATATATGTACCAAGTCTGTGTCACGTGGGATGTACACCCTCCAAGTGTCACAGATGGTATCATGACATGTACGTGCAATTGAAAAAAGTTGGTCATGCCCTAGAATCTTGAGATATGAATCATCACATAATGAAACTAGTGGGCCACGAGGCAATGAAGGTGGTCTGCCCATCTTTCCACTCAATGTGACATTTGCAATGGCTAATGTCCTCCGCATGCTATCTGCAATGGTATGCCTAGTCTCAGTGCTAAGTTGTGATGATTGGTCTATCGTTTTCAACAATACCATCCTCTAAGATGGTCATGGTAACAATATAGGAGGTGGTGCTACATGCAGAGGGTCCCTACAAGCCCCTACACATTCATAATTATGTCCCAAACTAGGTCCATAAAAATCAAACCCAGTGTTGGTGTAATCCGACCTCATATGTAGCACAAACTTTGCATATATATTATTTAAAAATTAAATGGGGACCTGGTCATGGTAGCAGAATTGTCCCCAGGGTACAATGGATTGATCATAAACAAAAGGGGCTACATTAACGTAGTTAAACTATTTAGCAGAATTGAACCAGGATGTCTAGCATGACATTCCCAAGGGATGTCAAACAACTCCCTAAAAATATCAATGTTCTTGGTGGAATATTTCACCACCTTCCAAGTATGTGGGCCTCTAACCTCTAGCCTCCTAATCCTATGTATGGAATATAGGAGGTCACTTTGTGGGCCCGCCCACTGGTATGTCTCAATCAACTTGTTGATGTTACCCAACATTAGAGACAAACTACGCATAGTAGATGAACTAGCAGAGATTTTATCCAATGCTCATGTGATCCATGTCTGTTGGCCCTAACATCCTCAATTGTGATATTGGATATGGCATTGTTACATGGAGGGATTGACAATGCACTTTGATCCTCACCTTCACCCTATTTTATATATATATATATATATATATATATATATATATATATATAGATATATATATATATAGATATATATATATATAGATATATATAATATTATATATTATATATATATATATATATATTATATATATATATATCTATATATATATTTATATATATATATATATATTATTATATTATATATATATATATATATATATATATATATATATATTATATAATATATATATATATATTATATATATTATATTATATATATTATAATATATATTATATATATATATATATATATATATATATAGATATATATATATATAATATATATATATAAACACACACATGCACACTCACACACACATAGATATATCAATCATGCCCATAAAAAACGCAAGGACCTCGACTTCTTCTATAATCCAAACACCTTCTATTTGGGTCCCACTCGATACAACACCCCACTTGCTCTCTCTCGGTGGTTTCCAAACTATGCATTTGGTTACCTATCGGCTACTCTGCATTGGGCTTACATGGAAAAGAGACCCCTTTTACATCCTCCTCCTAAGCCCAAGCCTATCCGCCAATCATTTTCGTCGTAAGTTCATGTTATCCCAACACCTCGTCTTTTGTGGTGACTCTTTATTCTGCCAAGAACATAGCATTAGGATGATCTGGTTGTGGATCCTCCCTCCATTAGTGAAAGCTCTATTGGGGTATGTGCATGTCCATGCAACTTACCCATGTCATCTTGTTACGTCCCTTCCAATGCACTACTAGAAGCACCCTTTACTTCCCACCAAGTTTCACTTACCGGGTTTGCATGGATGGTGGGGTTGTATGGTCTCTTTCCCATTGGTCTACTACAGCCAACTCCCTACTACCACCGTTACCAATCCCATGTCATCCCACTCGCCTCCATCTCGGTGCTTGCGATTGCCTACCCTCTTAATCCCTTTCAGGGTCATGGCGATAGGCTTACATGGCAAGTGGGTTATCATTCCAACCAATAGCAATGTTTTCGAGGTACATAATCGTGTTGCGTGATCCTATTTCCTTTCGCCCTACTCCCCTCTACTAATTAACTTAGTAACGTTTTTGGTAAAACTTTTGGGCTCCCACCTCCAAACCATGTGTTTCAGTGGGTCACACCCCGGCACATCCCTTGCTCTCGATTGGGATACATAGTATCACTACCACATCATCCCGTGCCGCTCCCCCGACTTCCCTCCTCTTGCATCTCATGTGACTTTGCTGGAGGTGAACCTAATAGGATGACCTATTAGGTGGGTCCATCCTCAACCAATAGTATAAAGACTAGGGTTGCATGGTTGTCAACTTGTCTTGACTATTGTTATCTTAGTACTACCTTTGCTTCCAGTAACCATCCTTTTAGGGCATTCCTTCTAGGCCACGTCGGTATTCTTGTGATCAATTGTGTAAGGGGGAAATTGACCATGCCAATGGAAGGTCTCCACGGCTAGGACTTGAAATATGAAAGGATAAGGTTTCCCGATCATTTCTTATAATTTTAGGGCTTTATCCCTTTGCGCCACAACATGTGTTTCTTTATCATTCTCTACCATGGCACGACTAAGGGAGTTTGGCCCTACCTCATGCGACATCTTAGATGGGGATCTCTATGATCGCCCCAAGAATAAGCTCTACTACTACATGGAATTCCTTGAACTAGTCTTTTCGACCATGGCTCTGCCTCAGAGGTCCGGCGGGCCTTAAGATCAATGTTAAGGCTTCATGTTGATGTCAATGATTTATTAAGGCATTCCATGGTATTACCCCTCCTAAGATTGGGAAAATACAACTCCAAGGAAATCCTCACCCACCTACATTCTGTGTTTTGGGATAGGGAATCCCACTCATGTTGGCATAGGTGCTCCTGCAACCCTTACCTAACATGGGTTTGGTGTGAGCTCCTAAAAGGTCTCCAACTTTCCCACCACACATCACTAGTAATAGAATCTATGTCGATCCTGTAAGATGCTCCATGGCACTTTGCAGAACCTTCTAGTGTCTCACCGGTGACAATAGGATGCCAAGAAAATATATCCAGGCTCATGAGAATGCAAGGTTAAAGCTCATTTAAGTAAATTTGATCGACTCATGTGGCCCCAAGGGAAACAACACTCAACGTTAATGTAATGGCTCCACATGCGGAAAAATAGCTTGTAACACAAGTAAATAAATGGATGTAAAAGAATGAAGACCTTGCTAAGCATACGATCTTCCATGTAATTGTTTCACATTAATAGAAAGGGGTCTCTAAGCCCACTCATTCAAGTTTTATTCCAATTTTTGAAGGATTTTTGTTGCAGTCTGCGTCATGGCCTTATGTTCCTCTATTATTCACTTATGTGTTGTTTTAATGTATTTTAAACATTTTTGTGTAGAACCAAGTTAAGTTTAGTGTTATAGCATAGTCCTTATCCTCGTGTGGTTCTTTACATAGTTTATACATTAAACATTCTGTGTTCAACATCATTAAGCTTAATCACATAACGTTTTATTTCCAAATAAGCTCATGCTTAGTTCATCATTAGTTTCATTCATTTCAAGGAAGAAACACACACACAGATACATTAGACATGTCGATTAGCGACATCTTCCTAGAGAGGGGTAACCACATGTCCAAGAATTAATAACACAAATGTAGTTCGAGAAATCCAGAATCATTATAATAAAACATGCATCATACATTCATCAACAGATAAACAAATGTAAGAAGATACTTATATTTGAACTTGTAAGACAACTAAGTCTAGGACAAGGACTCTCCACCCAACCATAGACAATTGCAACTGCACTTACCTGTAATTGTCACCCTCGATCTAGATTCCCGAGTCTAAGGGTGATGCTTGCTAAAGGGATTAAAACACCATCCGCCAACTGAAACAAGGACTCTAGAGGACCTCGTTCCTCAATCCCATCAGCTCACAAATACTTCCTTCAATATCACAAGGAGTCCGGAGGCACTCCACCTCACCCCAAGTGCTTACACAATGATTCAATGCCTTCTAGGGAGTCCATAATCCATTGTTACAATAATCCAGTAACAACATGTATTCAATCAGGTCTTCCTTTGATGTTGCCTTAGGATGGCATCTTCCCAATTTGTTATAGGACTTCAGATTCTATTATCTCAACCCACAACCTATAGAGGACCTAAGGTATTATAGGTCTTTGTAGATTCCATCCCATCTCACAGCCTCTAAGGAACCAAGTTGTGACAGGGCTTAAGAGACCTTTGTCTCAACCCAAACCTCGAGAGACCCAAGTTGTTATAGGCATCCAAGGATCCTATCTCAACCCATAGCCTCCATAGACCCGAAGTTGTTACAGGGCTCCAGAGGCTAACAACTCAACCCACAACCTTGAGGGAACCATAAAATCAATCCCCTTCTCTTCTCTTCTCTTCTCTTCAGAGTTGCCTACTGATTTCTCTCATTGGATGCTCAAATCTCCTCTTCCTTTTCTATCTACCTTCTCCTCTCTCTAATGAACGTCCCTCCATGTTTCTATCCCTTCCTTTGAATGATTCTTCATACTGTCTTTTTCTTATTTTTGATTTGTTTTTGTGTCCTTCACATGTAATGCACAATCACTCTATTAGATTGCTTATCCTCTTTTCTTGTTGTTGTTTCTCAAGCAACATGAGCCTACATACTTTCTTTGGTGGGCCATTAAATTTCAAGAATCAATTCATTAAATTCATGCACCAACTAACCTTTAATGGAAATCTAAACAATTTAGGTTTCTTACTCAAGAAACCACATCATCCCAAATAAGAAATCATCCTCCCCAAATCTGGAATATGTGTCCCTTGGACTCAGTTGTCCCTTTTTTTTTTACATTTCACATGTAGAACACATATTTTTAATATAGTTTATGAGAGAACCATGGGCGGGGTTGTCACAATTCCCTCCCCCTTTGGGGAACACCGCCCTTGGTTTTCATCTACCCTTATTCAATAATAGAAACAAAACACAACACATATATTTCATGGAAATTTATACACACAACTCTATACAATATTTATAAACATGTACACACTTGGTTTAACCAACAAACAAGAAGTGATAATTAACTTTCATGGAATCAATCATTTCCCACATAACCCCCTTTTGGCCCAAAGTGCTTCTTTCACCTTGACTTTCTCTATTGCTCAATTCTGAAGCATGAGACGCCTTCGGTCTAGAATGCATATTGGCTCTAGTTGGAAATCTCCCTCTAGTTCCACCTATAGCACACACCAATCAATCATATGACTAGAGTCATGCACATATCTTTTAAGCAAAGAAACATGGAAAACATCATGAAATCTAACTGATTGAGTTAAATCTAGCCTCTTGGCACATGTCCCAATCCTCAAGGAACTCTTCTTGTGAATAATCCTTAGATAAACATGCTCCCAGCTTGGAACTCTTTGTGCACTCTATGCTCATCTGCATAGATTGTCTTCCTATCTTGTGTGACTTTCAAATTCTTCTTTGTGATCTAAACTTGTTGCTCCATACCCATTAGCATATCATGTCCTACATGGACCTTGTTCATTGGATAACTCCATCTAACTGGAGAGTTGTAACTCCTGCCACATAATGCCTCAAATGGGCTCATCTTTAGGAATTCTTGGTATCCATTGTTGTATGAAATTCTAAAAGTCGAAGATATTCTTCCCACTTCTTGGGTTGATGCATTCCACACATTCTTAACATGTCCTCAATAATTTTGTTAATATTCTCTGTTTTCCCATTTGTTTGGGGATGATACGTTGTACTAAATGCTAATTATGTTCCCAATTCCTACAAATAGTTCCTTCCAAAACCTGGAAGTGAACCCAACATCTCTATGTGACACAATCTTCTTGGGGATGCCATGCAATGTCACAATATCCTTTATGAATATTTGTGCTATGTCACTAGTAGAATTAGTGGATTTGAGTGCTATAAAATGAGCTACGCTTATCCACCACTACCATGATTGTGTCATGTTGCTTCGATGTTTTAGGCAATCCTATAATGAAATCCATAGAAATTACCTCCCACTTCCAATTTTGAAAAGGGATAGGCTATAACAATCCTACCAAATGCTTGCACTTGACCTTTAGTTGTTGGAATTCCATTCATTTTGTCACGAAATCAGCCACTTCCTTCTTTATATTCAACAAGCAATAGTGTTTTTCAATGGTTGTAAGGGTCTTTTGATACCCTACATGGCCTGAACAAGGCTTGGCATGGGACTCTTTCATTATCATTCTTTTCATTTCATCATTGTTAGTTACATAAATTGTACCTTTGAACCTGATTAGGCTATCCTCGGTGAGGTGGTATTCTACATACTCACCACTTTGCAACAACTTTTCTTTCACTTGATGATATTTTTCTTCTTGAATTCCAACACTTTTGACTCTTTCTATTAGATCTTTCATATAAGAACTTACAACTTCTAAGTGATTTACTTGAATTCTTCTACTCAAAGTATCAACAACCTTGTTTTCTTTACCTTTTATGTACTTGATTTCAAAGTCGAATTTGCTGAGCATGGACAACCATCTTGCTTTCCTAGCATTCAACTTTGGTTATCCAAGCAAATGTTTGAGTCCACTATGGTCTATCATGAGTGTAAATTTCTTGCCAAGAAGGTAATGCATCCACATTTTTAAGGCATAAATTATCGCAACCAACTCTAAATCATGTGTCACATAATTCACCTCATGCTCATTCAACTTTTTGGACTCATGCATATTACTTTCCCTTCTTGCAATAAGACTCCAATGAGTCCCTCTTTGAAGGAATCTATACATACCACAAAATCCTTATCAGGATTTGCAATTATGATCACTAGTGAGAAATTGTTTTAATTGATCAAATATTTTTATACATTGTGTAGTCCATTCGAATCATTTTCCTTTTCTCTGTAAGGCTTTAATGGGATGGTTTATCTTGGAGAAATTATGGATAAATATCCTCTAATATCTTGCTAGTCCCATGAATCACCTAACCTCATCCACATTCTTTGGATTTGGCTTTGATCTTTTAAGGGTCAACTGAGATTCCTTCCTTAGAGACGAAATGCCCCAAATAGTTGTTGAAAATGGCAACAAGAAATGCTAAAAATAGAAGTTCTAAAAATAGCACTGCTATAAATAGAAGTTTGGGTACTAGTGCTAGAGTGAGCAACAAGGAATGAAAATGGAAGTGCTAAAAATAAAATTTCTATTTTTAGTAGTTCAGGATGGATTCTAATTGTAGTCAGTCCCTAGACTAAAATAGGAAGTAAAATTCGAATTGAACTTAATAGTTGTTTGAAAATAAATTAATTAATTCACCATGAGTTAATTAGTTGTGAAAAATCAAACATGAAGTCTATGTGAGGACATGCAACAGTTTCTCCATTAATTGAGGAATTTATCCATCAGCTAAAGAGATAAGGATGAGTTCTAATTTGAGTTGTAATTAGTTGGCTCAGTTAACTGAGTCAAGTCTAGTTAGATTGATTTAAACAGTTTGCTTAAATTAATGTGAGTTTAGTTAGTTAATGCATGCTTGCATATAACTGTTGCACTTCAAATAACTAAATATTCTCTCATGAATAACTCATGCATGTCAATTCAGACAGAGACCTAATTGAGATCAGAGGAGGGACAATGTACTATTAGTTGGATGGAGTTTTCCTATAAAGGAAGCTCATCCATGGAGAAGGATTTATCTCCTTCAGGATTGCGCAGTTGGATCAGAGGTTAGTGAGTGTGAGAAGAGGCCAATTCACACAAGTGGTTGAACTAGAACCCAAGGAAAATTGCTCAAATAAATAGGAGGCTTGGAGGGCAGAGGAGAAGGTTTGAGAGAGGCCTTTGATTGTCTATGAGCAGCAGAGGGATTGTAGAGAGCAGGATAGCTTGTGAGCTTATTCCTTTTGTAATCCAGACTATATTTCCACTTGTATGATAATACAAAGATTGGGGTTTTAGGCTGAGGCTTTTCCCTGGTTATTTCTTCTGTGTTATGTGTGATTGGTTTCTTCTTATCAGTTATATGTATTCTCTTGATCTTTCTCAATTAGATTAAGCTTCCACAAATTGTTGTAGAAGTAGATCCTGTATTGTGATTTAGCATATTGCATAGTATATTGATCTACAGTGGGAATTTCTACAATAGTGTATCTATAACTAGAAGAAGTCCTCTTGCGAAGCTTTGCATAGAGCCTGTTCTCTCTCAGTAGTTGTAACATTGCAGCTAAATGTTTTTCATGCTCTTCTTTGGTTCTTGTATACACCAATATGTCATAAAAATATACAATGGACAAACCTTTCCAAATAAGAACGTAACATGATGTTCATTAGGCACATGGATGGGGTAGGGTTATTGGTAATCCTAAAGGGTACCACTTCAAACTCATAGTGCCCATATATTTTCCTAAAAACAATTTTATGAATGTCTTCCTTCTTGATCCTTACTTGATGGTAGCCTAAACTCAAGTCAATTTTGAAGAAAACTACTACTCCTTTCAACTAATCAAAGAGATAATCAATCCTTGGTAATCGGTACCTACTCTTGATGGCTACCTTATTTAATTTCCTGTAATCAATTCATAATCTAAGCGTTCCATATTTATACTTTACAAACAATATCAATGCTCCCCATGGGGAAACAGTTGGCCTTATGTAAGCTTTGTCAGGCATTTCCTTCAACTGAAATTTTAGCTCAACCAATTATGGGGTCCTCATCCTATATGGATTCTTAGATGTTGTTGCTACTCCAGGTACCAACTCAGTAGAGAAATCTATCTCTCTTTGAAGAGGCAATCCAGAAACCTCCAATGGAAAGACATCTGTGTACTACTGCAAAACAGGCTACTTTTGTAACGATTCAACTTCCTCAACTTCTATTTATCTATCAATTTTCTCATTCTTGGAAACTTGCACTACAAATAACATGCATCTGTTTCTGTTGTTGTGTTTTTCTTGCATACTTGTGATTAACCTCACTGAAATGGGATTTTTCCTACCCTACAACACTCTTTTTGTTCCTTTCTCATCCAAGAATTCATTTTTTTTTCCTAGCAATCTACCTTGGTCCAGTGTAAGTACAACTACTCCATGCCCAATAATATGTCATACACCCCCAATGAAAACACATTCAAGTGGATTTTTGTGGGCATGCCACTTATCTCAAAAGCACAGTACTTTACCCAATGACTCGATTGCGATAGAGAAAGAAGAAGAAGGTACTCACCTATGGCATTAGCGATTGGGTCACATGAGCGAGAAAGGTCTTCAAGTACTGATGAACTGTAAATTACTTCCTATTTTGAAATTCTTGAAGTTGGATTTCTATAAACATTGTGTGTATGGAAAATAGTGCAAACAGAGGTTTAAAACTAGAAGTCATAATAGTAAATAAATTTTGGACTATATTCATTTTGATCTGTGGGGACCATCTCCTGTTGTATCATATGGAGGTGCTTTATATTTTTTAATGTTTATTGATGAGTACTCCTATAAAGTTTGGGTCTTTATGTTGAAAAAGAAAGCTATTGTATTCAATGCCTTTAAACAATTTAAAGAAATGGTAGAAAAAATAACATGGAAATCAATTAAATGTTTAAGAACTCACAATGGTGGTGAATTTACTTCTCTAGAATTTGAACAATATTGTAAGGATGAAGGAATTGTTAGACACAAAAATGTTGTTTATAATCCTCAACAAAATGGTGTTGCTGAACGTATGAATTAGACTCTTATGGAAAGAGCTATAAGCATGATCAGTAATGCTAACCTGCAAAAGGAGTTGTGGGTAGAATCAATATCCATTGCTTTTTATTTAGTTAATAGATCACCTTCAGTAGAAATTAATTGTAAACTTCCTGAAGAAGTTTGGTTAGGTCAGTCTTGTGATTATTCACATTTAAGGATATTTGGTTTTGATGCATGTGATCTTATTCCTAAAAATCAGTGTTCAAAATTAGATCCAAAATCGAAATGTTATGTCTTTATTGGGTATGAGTATGCAGTGAAAGGATACATGTTGTGGGATCCTATGTCCCAGAAGATAGTCATTAGTAGAGATGTAACATTTGATGAATCTTCTCTTTTAAAATCAAATGTTGAAAGAATTGAACATGAACAGGTATCACCAAATCAAAAAATTCAGTTGGAGGCTAGACCCCTTTTTGAAAGTAAAAAAGAATGAGACTTCTGGAGGAAAAGGTGTTGAAGATACAAAGGAAGTTTTTGAAGTTTATGAACTAGATCAGAAACTAATCACTCTAAGAAGGTCTACAGGGGAAAGAAAAACTCCCAAAAGGTATGAAGATTATGTTTTATCTTTTGCATTAATTACTGAAGATGGGGAACCTTCTTGTTATCAGGAAGTAGTAGATGATACGGATAGCTAAAAATGGAAAATGATTATGGAAGAAGAAATGGATTCCTTAGCCAAGAAAAATACCTGGGATATTGTAGAACTTCCTGAAGGGAGAAGTTTTGTTGGATGAAAATGGGTCTTCAAGTTGAAACATAAAGTTGATGGAAGTATGAAAAGGTATAAGACGAGATTGGTAGCAAAAGGGTATTCTCAGGTTGAGGATATTGACTTTCATGATATTTTTTCACCAGTTGTAAAACTTGTTTCTATTCGTACTTTGTTGGCACTATCTGCATTACTTAACCTTGAGTTAGAACAATTAAATGTTAAAACAACTTTTCTACATTGTGATTTGGATGAAGAGATATATATGGAACAACTAGAAGATTTTGTACAAGGTCACAACAAAAGATTAGTTTGTAAGCTTAGGAAATCATTGTATGGCCTAAGGCAGTCTCCTAGGAAATGGTACAAGAAGTTTGATTCCTTCATGGTGAGCTAGAACTTTATTATAAGTGAGTATGATCATTGTGTATACTTCAAGAGTTTCATTGGCATATTCATTATCTTAGTTTTGTATGTTGATGATATGCTTATTGCAAGAAAAAGCATGGAAGAGATCAATAGGTTAAAGGCTCAACTCTCTAGGATGTTTGATATGAAGGATCTTGGAGCAACAAAACATATCTTGGGTATGGATATACATAGAAACAGGAAAATGGTAAGCATTGGTTATCACAATAGAAGTATGTGGAGAGAGTACTTGAAAAGTTCGGTATGAAAAGTGTGAAACCTGTTAATGTTCCATTAGCTTCCCATTGTAAGATTTCTTCGGTTTTGAGTCCTAGAATTGATGAAGAAAAGTAGTATATGTCTCATGTACCATATGTGAATGTTGTAAAAAACTTAATGTATGCGATGGTATCTACAATACCTGACATTTCACATGCAGTTGGAGTTGTCATCAAGTTCATGGAAAATCTAGGTGAAGAAAATTAGCAAGCAGTGAAATGGGTGCTTCGATATTTAAGAGGCACAAGTGATTATTACATCATCTTTAATGGTAGTGAAGGATTAGTCCGTGGATATGTGGATGCAGTATATGTCTTATGTACCATATGTGAATGTTGTAGGAAACTTAATGTATGCGATGGTATCTACAAGACTTGACATTTCACATGCAGTTAGAGTTGTCAACAAGTTCATGACAAATCTAGGTGAAAATATTAGCAAGTAGTGAAATGGGTGCTTCGATATTTAAGAGGCACAAGTGACTATTACATCATCTTTAATGGTAGTGAAGGATCAGTCTACTGATATATGGATGCTGATTATGCAGGTGATTTTGACGAAAGGAGATCTACTACAAATTATGCCTTTAAGCTTGCAGGTGGATCAATTAGTTAGATGTCAAAGCTTCAAGAAACAGTTTCATTGTCAACTACCGAAGCAGAATATATAGCTTCTTTAGATGACAATAAAGAAGCAATATAGCTAAAGGGTCTACTTAATGAGATTGGAAGGACGCAGGAGAAAATGAACGTACTCTGTGATAGTTAGAGTGCTATTCACTTGGCTACAAATCCAACTTATCACAGCAAGACCAAGCACATTGATGTAAGGTATCATTTTCTGAGACATGTGATCGATGGTGGAAAAGTAACTCTCAATAAGTCCATACACGGGAGAATCGTATAGACATATTCACGAAGCCAGTTGCAGTAGAGAAGATGCAATGGTGTTTAGCTTCTATTGGCTTGTAGAAGAGATGATGAATGGTCATGGGCAACGGATTAGGACAATTTTTGTCAAGGTGGAGTTTGTTGAATTTGACAACGAATTATGTATATATGTGTAAAACTATATAAGTTATTGTTCAATTAGTTTTATACTGAAACATTGGTTATGTAATGGAGGAGGCTCTTATATAAAACTAATGAATTCCCAAACTATTGTATCATGGAGAATCATTGTTGATTTAATAAAGATCCAATCCCTTTCCCCGTGGATGTTTCCTTGACACCCTGTCAAGGTTTTACCAGGTAAAAATATTGTGTTTTTACTTGTGTCTTTGTGTTTAGTTTCCATTTAGTTTTAGTTATATACCTCTTGTTAAATTAACTATTTTACCTACAAGAGGATTGGTGCGGCATGTAAGATTTCATTCATCCTCTGCAGGAAAGTGTGATGGTAAGCCAAGATGATTAATGGAAAACATTGGGGCTGTGGTATGATATATTGGGATGGAAGTGTGGAGACTATTAGATTTTGGTTCGAGTAGTTGTAGTTTGTATGGGTCCTTCGGCCCTTGGGTAGTCTTGGAGTAGTGGATAAAAACAATGTTTCCACTCCCTCCACTATGAACGTACAACAAAAGATTCAAGTCTGTATTCCTGGGCTCAATTTACTAGTTCTATCAGTAGGTTGTGTGAAATTTTCATGGTAAGGTGTCCAATCTTAGTATCCATACTTACGGTGCTCAATAGATATTTCTCTGAGTTTTTTTTGTGTTTGGGGCAGTGGCTGGATCTTTGTTTACAGGGAGTCTTTTGGTTAACCCGCTCTTTTCAGTTTTATCCTAGACTTATGAGACGCATAATTGGGTGAGTAGCATTTCATCTCGAAGGTCGTCGGGGAGCCTGGTAGTGTTTTCTCTAGATTTTGATTGGGTCGAGTTATGCTTTTAGGTTTCTATGCTTTGGGGTGAAATCTTTTGGCCCATGACTATGCTTCCATGTGTTTCTCTTGACACTAGAGAGGAAGAGCTGTGGGTTTGGCTGGCGAGAAATATAGGTGTGGTTGAGCTTGTCTCCCACCTGGCTGGTGTGTGGTGGTTGAAAGTTCCATGGGAAGGCTCTTATTGGATGATTTGGGGATGGCGCCAGTCTTGCTTTACCTCACAACTTGTCAGGAAGTGGTGAAGAGTGATGTAAGTCTTGTCTCGGGGGCATCTTCCTGGGAATTCACCATGCGAGCTATACTACATAATTATCTCTCCCAACACATATGGAGGGGAATATCAACCAAAAAAGGTGGATCCAACAACAGGTTGGAGGTGGTGTTGGGCGATAGGGCTATTGGAAGACCCAAGCAAGGAGGGTGTTCCACAAGTGGTGTAGGCAGGGCATCGTCTGGAGCTTGAGGTGGTAGAGGAGGTGTGTTTTCTATATAGGGTGGTTGGGATGATAACGACAATAACAATATAAGTGTGGTTCGTGGGCATGAAGTAGGTGTGTGGGGTTACAGCCACAAGCAGGGGTGCGTAGGAGCTATTGGCTGACATAATCGCTCTACTGCCCACTGTGACCTGCCCCAGTCTGTTCTGGATCACCTGAAGCATACAACAATATTAGAAAGGAAGAGCATGATGCTTTCATTTCCATGTTAAAATAGTTGCATTACTTTCAATTCCATGTTGGAGAAAGGACTGTGGTCATTTGGAGGTGGAAAAAATTGTTAGAAGAAAAGGTCGAGAAGTTGGAAACATGGTTGGCTCACTTTGGGAAACATGTTCAGTGTTCATATTGCCCCCCTTCCCATCTAGGTACTAGGATGGATAACCAAAAATCAATTAATTCTTATGATTGAGTATGGTCATAGGCATCCTTCTGGTTCTATTTATCTTTTGTTGTTTTTGGCCTATCAGGCTATGGAATTATAATATGCTTCTTCTTCTATTTTTTTGTAAGATGGTGATAACATTGGTCAACAAACCCAATCGGGGTGACACCACTTGAATTTTGATATCTATGTACTCTCCTTTTGATTAATGAATAGATCCTTGACTTACAAAAAACAAACATTGACAAAATGCATACCCCATAAGCAATACATACACTTAACTTACAACTTTAAAGAGAGATATCAAACTTATAGATTTATCATGATAATAAGAAGTGCCCTCAGAAAAAAAAGATATTGAAATTTTTTTATTAAGTATTTTCATATTATTAAAGTTTTTTTAAAACAAAATATTTAAAACTAGTGAACAAAAAGGAAATGAAGAATATAAATATATCATTGAATCATGGTGATCAGATGCTCAAAATTAGGCACAAAAATCAAAGTGGCAGAATCTTGATAAACTTAGTTTCATGTCGGAGGGCTAATCATCCTGATTCCAATGGTGTGAATGACACTTGAATCCAATCTCATATGAAGAAGTTAGAGCAAGTCAAAGTTCAGGTTTGACTTGGATAGATGGTAGGAGAAGATGATGTGATAGGACTCTTCAGCGAATGTGGAGGCGCTAAGTGGTAGGCTGCCATTGGCCCCAAATTTCACAAATCGCATATCACCCACACTATGTTCACAAACCATAAGATCCATAGTTCCCACCGATTGCGATTTTCCATGGAGCTGTTGGTGCTGATAGTTTATGGCTGCCACGCGGTGAAATTTTCGCCTAGTTAGCGCTTTTTGGAGTGAAATTGTAGGATAATGCCAAAAATGGTGCAATTTGTGGAGTGATTATTAGGAAATCTAAGAGAGGTCATAGCTTCTTCTATTTTTTACCAAATTGGATGAAAAAAGAGGCTAGATAGCCATTTTTGGATATTTTGGACTGATTGGAGTAGGTTTCAAAAGAATTTGAGCATTATAAACACATATTTTTACATTTTGAGCATAATAGAGAGGCCTAAGCCATTGGAAGCTGGACCAAGGAGACATATACTAGGAGTGGTGAACTTCTTTATCATGTTCCTGTTTTAATGTATTTTTGATGATGTTCTGTACATGTTTATGTTGTTGTTCAATCTCTTATTTATGTTAAATTTCTCATAAAATTAACATAAAAACTCATCATTTCACTTGCAAAAATTCATGAATCCTTAAGCACAATGAAATAATTTTGTTTCTAATTTGAGGAGGATCCTAGCACAATAATCTGATATTCTAAATCAAATCATTTTGGTATTGGAGCTCTAGGTTGTGTTTGTGAAAGAAGGATTTAATAGTTTGCAAGTTTATGTCATGCTTACAAGGTTAAAACTCAAAAGAGGAGAAGGGAAGCTGGTTGGAAGGCCTAAAGTTGGGTCAAGGGGAAGGAGATCAAGGTTGCCACAATCTCCAATACTAGTTCAGCCTCAAGTTGCAGTTGAAACTCCAAAGATCGCGTCTCATGAAGGAGAACCTGCAAACATGACAGAAGATGAGAAGACCTTCAGAAAGGCTTTCTTTGATATGACAAAGATGGTAAAGGTCATCTATGAAGAGAGTTATACCCAGTTGCAAGGGGAAAGTTTCAGACCTCCCAAAGGAGAAGGATCTTCAGGAGAAAGTATTGGAAAAGGAGGTAATGGAAATGGAGGCAAACCTCCACCTTCTCCACCATCTTCTTCATATTCTTCTTCACAAGCATATTCACCCTCTTCCACTAACACAACCCTTACTCATACTCATCATCATACTTTAAAAGGAAATGGTAAATCACTTTTCTTTAAACTTGATGTTAAATTTGAGCTTCCCATGTATAATGGTGAAGTGAATGCAGAGAAGCTTGATAATTGGATTCATAAGTTGGAGGTCTCTTGTAGGATTCAAAACCTTCAAGAGGATGACATAAATATTTAGTTAGCTTCCTTGAGAATTGAGGTTGCAACACTAGTATGGTGGGAATCAAAGACGCAAGAGCAGATTAAAAAACATGATAAGATCTCAATTTCTTGGAATGATTTCATTGTTGCAATTAAAGAAAATTATACCCTCTAGCTTATATGAAGAAAGCCATCATGAATTGGCAAAACTTTAGACTGCTTAAACGTCAAAATGTGGAATATTACACCCAAGAATTCTGAAAAATGTCTTTGATGTTAGGTGTATATTTGTAATCACAAGACACATTGTTGATGTACATAAAGGTTTACATAGTTACCTTAGGCATACTATCTTAATGTTTAATCCTAATAATCTAGATGATATGTGTGTGCAAACCACTCATCTTGATGCAAGAGGGAAAAATACCCCAAAAGAAGGTAGTAAAAATCCATTTAAGAGTAAAGGAAAGGAAAAGGATTTCAAATGGAAGGCAAAGAAAAATGCATCTATGAAAAAAGGAGAGGAAGTTACATGCAAACATTGTTCTAGAGAGGGTCAGGATGAAGATCATTGTTGGAAGCTTCATCCCAAAATGAGACCAAAGAGAAACAACAATAAGGGATAACAAAATACAACTACAACCACTCAACATGATTTGGGATCTGATTTGGGTGATGAAACTAAAATCATAGCCATGGGGTTTGTTATCACTCCTCCAAATCTCCAAGGTTGAGGAATATTCTAGCTGAGGTAACCACAGACCAATCTTTTGACTTGGTATATAGCCCTACAAAGCTAGAGAGGGATCTCTCCAAAGGATCTTAGCCAAGGGGGATGGATGGATTAGGGTTTTAGGCTGATATAATAGCTCAAGGTTTAGATTTGATTTGATTGGGGAAGTCACTAGATGAGTGAATTAGGTCAGAGAGTGAACTAGGTCAAGGCAAAAGAAAATCATAATTGTAGACATATGATGGGGAAAAGTAGGTAACTACTTTAACACTTCATAGTATCTTGATGGAATGGTTTAGACTAATGAGGTGATAAAAAGAGCTTGGAAATCATGGATACTTTTTAAACTAAAGAAATGAAACATATTATGATGATTTTCCCAAAATAGAACATAGAAGATGAATTCTTCTTATCAACATTGAAAATCAAACATATTTAGAAGTGAAATGGATCATGGAAAATAAAAAAACATTCATATACATGTAACTGAAGAAGAAACAATGTCAAAATACCATGCCATAGGAATCCCATCAAAATAGCTACAACCCATCCAATATATTCCATGTCAAAGTCTAAATCACTAATACAGCATCTAATGGAGTCCAACCTCTAAAAAGAGTGAAGAAAGGGAAGATATCAACATCAAAACAAACTCCTCCCAACCTCAGGGGTCGAATCCATGAGAGGAGGAGCAGTTCCACCAAAATCTGAACTAATAGTTAGACTGTAGGGTGGTCAAAGTGACTCATCCCTAATTACATAAGTGACTCAAGTCAAACTGATTCATTTGACTTGATGAAATCTATCTACCTAATGTATTTACCCTAGGTAGCAGTAAAAACATGATAATTATATTTAATTCATCAATTACATAAGTGAAAATTGATTTCCTAAGGTGAAAATCAAAGCTGGAGCAAAACAGTGAAAAAATCAGGGAATTTTTCCTTATGCACAGTGCCATTGCTCTATGTGCAGCACCTTAAGCTTGTGCATAGCGCCAACTTCAAGCTAATTTTTGAAGGGGGTTCTAATGTCCAAGTTGAGCTCAGGATAGCACATTGGAAATATTATCCTGTATACTTTCTAGAAATTCCATTGGTTTCATCCAAATACTTCTTCTGTGTGCAACGCCTAGCTAAAAAAAGAGGGCAGAAAGGTGAATTTTGAGGTGTTTTTGGCCATTTCTCCTTATCCAGTGGTCCAAATTTGGTGTGCCAATAGTCAAAAGTGTATGTTCTTGGTCTTATGAATCAAATGGTAGTCTTTATTTTCCATTTGGAGGCCTCAAGAAGATGCGCAATGCCTAGGTTGCTACGCATAGGGTATTTCACCTGTGCCAAAACTATCCAATGTTGCACAAAAAACCCAAAAATGTCAAAATTGCCCAAAATATTGTCAAAATTGGTGTATAAGTTGTTGATGAAGTTTCCTAGGCATGGAAAGAGGCCTCAAAAAGTATATACAACTTTCCTTTCTCCTCTTTCACCTTTAGGGTTTCAAGCTTTGACTTCATTTTCTTGAGCTTGGACCTTGCTATTTGGCTTCTTTAACAATAGTACTTTGCCATCTTCCTCTGTATTTCATTCTATTTTAGCCTTTTCTAGGAGCTTTTCAAGATGGTTGTTCACCCTCTCAAGCCAATTCTCCCTGTTTTCATTGATCATTATGGCCATTTTCTTATTTAGGGTAAGTTTATTTGCTAGTTCAGCTTCTTTATGTTTTTCTAGTTCCAATGCTCTTTTTAGGCCTCTAGTCCTTGGAATTTTTCTTGGCACTTATTATTCTAGCTCATCATCATATTCTCCATATGCTTCATCAAGTAAGGCCTTAGCCTTTTCTGCCTCTCTTTGTGCTTTTGTGAATTTCACTTCATCACTGAAGTGCTTTGTCTTCAGTTGCTTATTCTCCTACTTGTAGAAGTTAATGAAAAATCTAGCCCTGTCAAGATTAGTTTGGAGTTCTCTAATATTGGCATCCTTCCCCTTGAGGGCTATTCTCATGTCATCATAGTCATCATGCTCACTTAGATCAGCATGCTCAAAATCTTGTTTTGTCTCATGGAGGTCCTCCTGTTGTTGCTGGATTTCTACCTCTGTCATCTTTTCTTTACCTTTGTGTACCTGCTTTGTTAATGAAGAAGGAAAGGCCCCTCCCATGATCCATGGGAAAAACAACTGCCTATGGTCTCTCTGATAAGTATGTGCCAGTGTGCTCAAATTTGGACTCTTAGGCTTGGTGACCTCAGCTTTTCCAAATTACCCTGCATGATCATGAAATGGTGATGATGGTGGTGAAATATGTTGAGATGATGGAGGGATAGATGTAGTGGGCTGAGATGGAGGGGGTATGTATTCATCATGATGACTAGTGGGATGATATGAAGATGGCATATCTTCAACATTTGGAGGTTTTAGAGTAGTGAAAATATGATTGGCAATGAAAATGTCCCATGCAATGTTCAGCTGGTTAAGGTGATGGAGGACAATGATCTTGATCAGAGAGGGATGGAAAATACTATTCATTTGCTGCTCATACGTTTTTCCCTGTACTATGTATGCCATTTTCTCAATACTCCTGAACAAATAATAAGGGATATTGAACATTCTGACTCTTTTGAAGTGCATGAGCAATTTGATAAGGTATGAATAAAGTCTAGAAAATATGCCTTCACAAGTGAAGTACATGATGATGATTTTCATCATGGGAGCATATATACCAAGAAGGTGGGTAAAAGGGAAGAATTTATTTCTCTCATTTAGATACCGAGGCTTCAAATATGGATCATAATACTAATGATCTAGATTTTGAGCTTTAAACCACCTTTCACCCACATTAGGTATTCCAGTAGCAGCAACAATAATGTCTGAGGATATGGTGAAGGTTACCCCAGCACGGGTCACTTGATTGTCTTCAAGATTTGAAATGAACACTCTAGTCAAAACAGGATGGATTTGGACTCTTTGTACCATCACACAAAAATCAAAACATACCAAATTCTTAAAGGAAGTGACTGTCATAGGTGAGGCCATTAACTCTCTGATATTGGTAAGTTCAAATCTCAAGATTCTTCCTCCCTTGTGTGCTTTTCTTTCTTCTTGTATTCTTCCTCTGAAAAGTCCCTATTTTCTTCCTCCATTATCTGCTTTATTTCCTCTTGCTTGAAACCCTAGGGATTAGGAAATAGGTGTGGGAATGGGATAGGAAAAATTCAGGGAGTGGAGGAAGGGGTTAGGGAACTTAGGGAAGTGATAAGGGAGTGAAATGTGTAGGGGATTTAGGATTTTATATTTAATTACAGGTATGTAGTATGGTTGCCTAGGGATTTCGTTTCCTGGTAGTTAGGGTTTAAGGGAGAATGCAATTGGGATATGGATTTAGAAACTCAAGGGTAGTGATGGAGTTTATTGTGATTTGGGAAGGGTAGAAGGGTCTTAGGAATAGTTTTTAGGGGTGTAGGAAAAAAACTAGGGTTCGCAAGGCCTTAGAATTCCCAATTTTAAGCAATAAACTTCATAGCATGAATGATGACTTTGAGAGGTGTAAGGAGGAATGAACAAGGTTTTACTTACCTGGTAAGAGGCTTAGAAACCATGTATTGAAGGTTAGGAACCTTTGTTTGCAGTTTGAGAGCTCGTGGGAAAAATTTGACCAGTTTGCAGTGCCCTTAGCCCGTGCACAACACCTTAAGCCCGTGCGCAGTGCCTTAAGCCTATGCGTAGTGCCTTAAGCCCATGCATAATGTCTGGATCCCATGCGCAACACCCACCTTTGTTTTTCTAATTTCACCCAAAATCGCAAGGAATGGTGCTCTGGGGTTTTCTCAAGAAATGATATGAGGCAAATGGAGTTGGGTTAGATGCTAGGAAGGCCTTTATACATGAGTGGAATTGATCATTAGCTTTAAAAACCCACTTTCTAATGTTTCTTTTATCCTTTTTGAAATGGTTGCTAATTTCCTTTCTGACTTTTTTCTTTGTAGGTGGATGATGCTAAAGTGTTGGCACTCTTCACATTTGATTTTTCTTTGGATGGAGTTGGCACATATTTTTCTTAGTTGACAACTCAGGAATAGTAACTTATTACATATAATGAACATAAAATTACATAAATTGGAAAAAATATTACATCTCTATTTTTTAAAATAAAATTACAATCTGAAATAGAATTGATACATGGAATAAAATTAGAACTTGGGCAAGAATATCCACATGTTTAACAATCCTCTTTATTTGACAAAAGATATCATTTTTGCACTCTCATAAATTTTACTAGCTTTATGCAATGAAATGGAGTATTATTGGACCTTGAAAGAATGAAACCTAGTGACCTAATGGGACCTTGAATGAGTAGATTCCACATGGACTTGACTGACACAAAACATGATTAAATGAGCCTTTATGGCCAATTTATGCTTAGTAAGACACATGAAGGTGGGTTAGCAAATATTGATTTTTGAGAGAGAGTAGGGCTTTTGACATAGGGCTACCATCAATGAGTAAATTTTTAAATGAGGACCTACGTGGAATGACAAGAATTTCATAATGGGACCCTAATATGATATAAAAGAGGAGTTTTGATCACTGATGGCAGTATGAAAATACTGACTCTAATAGAGTTAAAAGGAAAATCATCCATTTCTAGCATTGGTTCTTCAAACTCACAAAATGACTCCAAATGAAAAGAGGATAATAGAGCTTTTTCCCATAAGGGCGATCTCAAAACACAACAAGATTGATATGCTTTTCGATAGTGGTTGTCAAGTTAATCTTATCTCTAAAAACATCGTCAAAATTTTAAACTTGGAAATTGTTCCACATCATAAACCATATCCACTTGGATGGGTGTGTGACAATGTGCAATTGCAGGTTACTAGAAAGTGTAAACTAAAATTCACCATTACGGCAAATTTCAAAGATGAAGTGGAGCTTGATGTTGTGTCGTTAGATATCCATGGCACAGTTTTGGGTAGCCTGTACCTTTATGACAGAAAATATATCTTCCATAGGTATGAAAATAAATATCATTTATTCAAAGATGGATTAGAATATACTGTGAAATCTCATAGCAAGAAAATAAATCTTTTGCTTGTTAATGTAGGGAAGATGAAAGGACTAGTGAATTTGAGCAAGAATTTTGTGCTTCTAATGATCAAACCCAAGAATGATGTTGATAATGAAGCTTTTAAAGGTTGTGAATAAAATTTTAAATCTAAATTGGTTTATGTAGTTAACCAAAATGATGAGATGTTTCAGGAACCAAAGGGATTACCTCTGAAGAGAGGAATCCAACATGAGATACAGTTGCAGAAAGATTTCCATGTTCCTAACATTAGCATGTACAGGATGTCATTGATGGAAAGTGTGAACATTAAGAAGAAAATTCAAGAGTTTTTGAATAAAGGGATCATCATACCATCTCCCTTGCCATGTGGTTCACCTATTGTCTTGGTGCCAAAGAAGGATGGAACCTGGCGCATGTGTGTGGACTTTCATGCATCGAATAAAATTACGATAAAGAACCATTACCCACTGCCTAGAATAGATTATTTACTTGATCAATTGAAATATGAAAAGTATTTTACTAAGTTGGACTTAAGAAGTGGCTACCATCAAATTAGAAAAGTTGAAGGAGATATTTGGAAGACAACATTCAAAACAAAACAAGGATTTTTTGAATGGCTAGTTATGCCTTTTAGTTTATGTAATGCTTCTGCTACATTCATGCATGTGATTAATGATGTGTTGAGGCCATTTATTGATGAGTTTTTCATAGTCTAATTATATGACATTTTAATTTTTAGTAAATCTCATGATGAGCATGTCATGCATGTAAGAAAAGTACTTGATGTCTTGAAAAAAAAAATAGTTGTATCTTAAGATGTCAAAGTGCGAGTTTGAAAAAACTTCTTTAGTTTACTTGTTGTATTGTTGGAGGACGTGAGTTGAAAATATATCCCTCCTAGGTTGATGTCATTGTGAATTAGCCGAGGCCAAAGACAGTTACTGAGGTAATAAATTTTTTGGAAGCAACCCAATATTGGAGGAAATTCATTGCTAATTTTTTGTTTATAGCTGCTCCATTGCATGTGTTGACAAGTGTGAAAAAGGTTTTTCAGTGGGGAGGAAAACATCGAAAGGCCTTTGATGCATTTAAGGAAAAGGTCAGTACAACTCTAGAACTTGCACTTCCATACTTGAAACAGTCATTTGAGATTCATATTGATGTAAGCGACTGTGACATGGGTGCAGTCCTCATGGAACATGGTAAGCCAATCTATTTTCATTCAGAAACTTTTAATGGTGCAGTGATTAACTATCCTACATATGACAAGGAATTGTATGAATTGGTGCAAAGTGTGAAAAAATGGAAACACTACTTTATGGGTAAGGAAACATCCATTCACACTAATCATCAACCATTGCAATACTTGCAATCACAATCAAAGTTGCAACAATCAAGGCACTTCCGATCAATGGGTTTTCTTCAACAATTCCACTTGGTAATCAAGTATAAGAAAGGTATCTACAATAAATTTGATGATATGCTTTCTAGGCCTGTTGTTAGTGCAACTACTTTACTCAAGCATAATTTTATTTTACATGAAAGTTATACTGAGCAATATGCATTAAATAATGACTTTTATATTTATACAAGCTTGAGTCAAGGTAACCAAGTAGAGGAATTGGATTATTATTTGCATGATAACTTGTTCTACCATCTAGGCAAGATTTGTATTCAACAGGGAAAAAGAGTTAACATCATAGGAGAGGCACATAATTCTCTTATTGTTGGTCATTTCGGTGTAAGTAAGATGATGGCACATCTACATAGGTATTGTTATTGGTCTCGTAAGCTTGAAAGTGTGTCTTGTTTTATTAAAGGATGTTCATTATGTGCAATCAGTACGCCTAGCAATAGGAAGTTAAAATTGTTCACACCACTTCTGGTTCCTTCACGACCGTGGGAGAGTGTTTCTATGGATTTTGTAGGAGGTATTCCATTGTCAAAAAGAGGTCACGATTATTTGTATGTAGTTTTGGATAGGTTCAACAAAATGTGTATTTTGATGGCATGTAAAAGAAAGTTACAGCTAAAAAAACTGCTCAGTTATTCTTTCAGAATGTTTGGGTGCATTTTGGATTGCCCACATCCATTGTTAGTGATTGAGATTCTCACTTTGTTGGGAATTTTTGGTCAATCTTGTGGTGATTCATGGACACCAAATTGAAAAAGAGTACAACTTTTCATCCACAAATAGATGGTCAAACAGAAGTGGTGAACAGAAAAGTGATACATCTTGTTCGTGGGTATTGCAGAAAGCATTCCTAAGTTGTGGGATGAACATTTGCACTATATTCAACATGCTTACAGCTGAGCCAAGCACTCTTCAACTCAAACTTTTCCATTTGAGGCATGCTTGGGATACTTTTCTAAATCTCCTTTGGATTTTATTTTTGGAAAATATGTTTCTATTGAAGTTCATAGCGACATACACAAAGCAAGAATGTTCATTTAACAAATCCAATTAGTACACCAAAAGGTTCAAGAACAGCTTGAGAAAAGCAAAGGAAAGTACAAAGCAAGGCACAACAAGCATCATCAAGATCACAAGTTCCAATTTGGTGATGAAGTTTGGCTTCACGTTAACAAAGAGAGGCTCCAAGGAGAAGGTAAAAGGCTAAAACCATTTAGATATGGTCCATTCAGAATTTTGGAAAAGATTGGTAACAATGCCTTTAGGTTGGATTTTCCTTCATATATGGAAATTTATGTTGTTGTTAATGTTGAGAGTTTAAGGTTGTATGAGCCTCCTTTGATTGAATATTAAGGAGAGAATATTCAAGTTCCATCTATTGAAGACTTTTCTCCAGAATTCCTTGATGAGCTTTAGCAAGACATTATACTTGATAGAAGAACAAGGATATCAAAAAGCGGAAGTGTCGATTATGTTCGAGTGGGGCTCAAGGGTACAAATCCTTTAAAATCCAAATGGATAGAGGTTGGAAAGGTGAGGGATCTATACCCTCACCAGCTGGACAATTGAAGGTAATCTTATAGGGTCCAAAAGGCTTCCAATGGGGAGGAGTGATCAAGTGCTCAAAATTAGGCTCAAAACTCAAAGTGGAAGAATCCCGATAAACTTAGCTTTGGATCAAAGTGCTCATAATCCTGATTCCAACAATGTGAACGAAACTCGAATTTGAGCTCATATGAAGAAGATAAAGAAAGTTAAAGTTCAGGTTTGACTTGGACATATGGCAGGAGAAGATGACATGGCGAGACTCTTTAGCGAATGGGGAAGTGCCAAATGGAAGGCTTCCATTGGCCCCACATTTTTCAAATCACATATCTCCCATGCGGCATTCAAAAACCATAAGACCCTCTGATTCTCGCTGATTATGATTTGCGATGGATCTATCAGTGTTGATAGTTTATGGCCACGACGCGGTGAAATTTTTGCCCAATTAGTGCTTTTTGGAGCGAAATTGTAGGATCATGCCAAAAATGGTGCAATTTGTGGAGAAAATATGGGGAAAACTATTGACACCTAATCATCAGGATAGAGTGGACAAATAAAATCAATGTAAATAAATAATAAGAGACATGAACAATCATCGACAGATGAAGTGAGCAGTCTCCCTCATGTATATAATAAAGACCAACGTGAAGGAAGGAAACATACGAATCAATTTTGCTCTGAGGAGTTACTTCCTAGCCTGACATGGTATCAGAGCCAGCTCCCAAAATAGTTGTAACTCCCTTCTGCCTACTTCTCTCTATCCACTGCCCCTGTGCACTCTGTCTACCATAATTAATTATGAATCCTCTAACCTAACAGCCTCAGAATTGAAAACCTTCTGAATCGTTGTTGCAAAAGTCTTCATCCTTGAGGTCGTGTTGCTGCAAAACTTTACTGCGTAGCTGAAGACTTGCGAGTAGCCTTTCGAGCAGCCTTGGTGGCCTATGCAGGTTGCTTGATACATGGAGTCTTCATATGAGGATTCGAAATATCAGCCTTGGGGTTTCTGGTAGAGCCTTGCCTTCAGACCATGCTAGAGAGAACTGATACTATAACGTTGATAGTATAACACTGGAGAGAACTGATACCTTAATGCAGTTGTATTAATGCTAGTCATAGCATTGTATTAACACAGTCTTATTAACGTTGTTCATAGCATTGTATTAACGCAGTCTTATTAACATTGTTCATAGCATTGATGTAGTATTATTAACATTGCTCATAGCATTATATTAACGCAGTTGTATTAACATTGTTCTTGGCATATAAAGTTGGTAATGTTGGTAACGTTGTTCTTGGCATATAAAGTTGGCTATACGTTGAAGTTTTTTGGCCATACGTTGGTATACAAGCATGGTATACAAGAGACTATTCACTACTTTATGAAGTGCAAGCATTGAAGTTAAATGCGTTGAATATACATGGCATGCATTGAACTGTTTTTGGTACACTGTCCTATAATGTATATGCGAGTCGAGCCGTGATTTTGTGCATGTTTTAAAATCACGTTTGTGTGTTAAAAAATTTTGAAGGGTTGCACTGGGTGATCAATGTAAAAAGAAACCGATATATATTTTGAATAGTGTCGATATATATGTCTTGGGTATTGAAATTTGCTATCAAGTTGAGTTTGTTGTCCAGTAATATCAGAACTATATTTTTTTCCCATTAAGAGTAAAAATTTTGTAGCATAATTTTTTTGTTACAGTATGCATTCAATCATATCCATCATGGGAATAGTTCTCATTGGCAAGGAGAACTATCCTGAGTGGTCTTGGATGATAAAACACATGCTCATTTTCAATGAGTTGTGGAAAGGAGTGTGTGTTGGAGACAGAGACAAAGAGCCAAAACAACCTACCTCAGACAAAGATCTCGCCATTTGGGAAAACAAGAACAACAAATTTTATGCATTAACCACAGCATCTGTAAATGAAGAGGTGAGTCGCCATATTTCACCATTTTCAACTGCTTTTGAAGCCTTACAAAAGCTTAAAGAACTCTATGACTCACATTCTGCACTTGAAGTTGTTCAACTCATGATTAAACTCTTCACTCTTGAACTGCAAAATAATGATCCTCTTGCTCTTGCATCTGAAGAAAGTCTATAATGCATGATATCAAATCCACTAAGGTTGAATTGGATATTCCTCTTATCGCTTTTCTCAAGGCACTTTATCCTACTTACTCCAATTATCTTGAGTCATTGCAAGCAAATGGAAATCTCAAAGATATAACCTTTTACTCTCTTGTGAAAAAGTTTACTGAAAGAGAGAAAGCTTTTGGAAAGAAGATAGCCCCTGAATCTTCTGAAGAGACTGTGTGCCTTGCTCATAAAGAAAAGCATCCTGCTCAAGATTCTACAAGAGGAAGAGGTGGACGAAGAGGAAGAGGAAGATATTTCAGAGGCAGGGGGGTAGACATTCTCAAGGATAAAAGGTAGTTTTACACTGTATTCGTTGCAAAAGAAATGGATCACATGATGCCTCTACATGCAAGCTACCATGGGAGAAAATTGAGCAGAAAAGAAACCAACAGAAAGGTAAAACTGATGATACAAACAAAGGTAAAGCACCTGAATCCGCCCACTATGTTGAGGCACAATGTAACATTGGAGTAAATGAAGATTTGTTTAATGCTTCACTTGCTTCATGGAAAAATGATTGGTTGCTTGATTCAGGAGCAACCTGCCACATGTC
>APFE030816270.1:170765-181990 GCA_000404065.3 Pinus taeda
AGTACGTAGGTACAATGAGTTTGGGATGCGTACACGCAGGCAAGGTAGAGAGAACCTACGTACCCAGAGATAAACATGTTTTTTAGTGACTTTCTCTCTTTTTTGAAGTTTTGACATGAAGAGCAGAGGTATAAGGCTTGACAAGGAGGATAATATGACTATTGATTGAGCCATATTAACTGTAGATAGTCATGGTGACAAATTTCAGTGTAACAGGCTCCGTTGCCAAGACCGAGATCTGCCTAAGGGGTGCTTGATGTCAGTAGTTGGGAACCCTACAAAAAAAAGAGATTGAAGATTTATTGGATCAGAAGCGGCACGAGGGTATAGGTGGCCTTAACACACCTGCACACAAATGAGAATTTTAGCATGGTGAACGTGATTAAGTTGCATGTGTTCAAAGGAGTAGGAAGTGAAGATCTAGAACAATTTTGGTTCGTAGTAAGGGTAGTGTGGGAAATGCATGGAGCTACGAACGATACTATTAAAAAGGCTACCCTAGTAAGTGCACTACAAGATCGCGCACTGACTTGGTATATTAAGTACTCTAGCAATTACCCTAATGCAAGAATAGCCGAGATCTGGGATGCACTAAAAAATGAGTTTAGTCGGTTGAAATCATAGACGTAGTCGATCATAGGATTCAATGAGATCGTGATGCTTCTAGGAGAAACCCCTTGGGATTTGGATCAGAGACTAAAGAGTATGATTTGAGAGGCTAACATGACGCTGACAGATGTGCAGCACTGCATGTGGTTTGTGGCATCTTTGACACCACACCTAAGGACGGTGCTATCACAACAAAAGATCTCAACCCAAGCTGAAGCATTAGAGACAGTAATGAGGTTACATGAGACTCCGATACAGGATCCTATGTTGGGATTTCAGCAGATCCATGCACAAATAAAAAATCTATGCTTGGAAATGTAGATTCTGAAAGAGGAGAAGGTGCCCAGGTCAAAAGTGCATGAGGAGGTGTGGTGTGTAAAGTGTAAAGGTCAGTGTAAGGACTCTGGACACGACATATCTCCACAATGGTATGATATTGTCCACTTTGGGCCTAAGCCCTCATGGATTTACTTTTGGACTTACTCCAAAAGGCCTCATACCAATGGAGATATTTGTCCATCCTTATATACCCATGATCCTCCCCACTTCTAGTCAATGTGGGACTTTGGTCATATACCCAACAAACCCAACAATCCTCCCCTCAAACAAAGGACCATCGAGCCTCCCCTCAAACGATTATCCATCTGTCCACTCTCTACCAACCAGGATTCTCTGCTCCAATGCGTTGGAAGTGCACGCCTTACATGGAACACCACCTACCTCGAGAGCTTGCTCTATCTCAGGTCAACTCCTCTTCACCGTGTTGGGACCAGGACACGTCCATGAAGAATCCGGAGCACACCGCCTGTCTAACCGAGCTCATCCACGGATCCCATCATGATATTACCGGGGCCCACCACCTTCGTTTGGAATTCCGAGGATTCATCCACTTGGCTAACTGCGGGGCATGGCTCCGATACCACTTGTAAGGACTCTGGACACGACATATCTCCACAATGGTATGATATTGTCCACTTTGGGCCTAAGCCCTCATGGATTTGCTTTTGGACTTACTCCAAAAGGCCTCATACCAATGGAGATATTTGTCCATCCTTATATACCCATGATCCTCCCCACTTCTAGTCAATGTGGGATTTTGGTCGTATACCCAACAAACCCAACAGTCAGGGCCACAATAAGGATCATTGTCCGATATTCACAAACTACTTAATAGTTAGGGGACCAATTTCGTTGCGACCAGAGGCGCAAGCAAGGCCAAGTGTGGCACCCTCGCTCTGGTGCACAATCTGTCACGTGGGAGGAAAGCTCAACACGGACAACTGTCACCTACTTTAAAAGTTTACCCACACCCCCCAGCAACTATTTTGCATTTTTTGCAGATCAGTGGGCCACAATGAATGAGATTGCCATAGTTATGAGTTATTGATGGATCGAACACTAGCCTACAGGGTGCATACCAAGGCATGAGGTCAGGATCCAGCCGTGGTGATAGTGCACGGTGGGTTACAGGGGTGAGGGCAAGGACAGGGAGGAATAGGGCCAGGAAGGGGCTGTAGGTAGCTAATCTATTACAATTGTGGAGGACCAGGGCACTACGCACGAGATTGTTCCAATCTGACTAGGATATCGTGCCCCTACTACAAACAGTTCGAGCATGAAATGATAGATTGCCCCATACTGATAGTGCAGATCCATGAGAAAAGGGTAGCACAACCTATGGCAATGTAGAACGTCCAAATGATGAGGTCCGAATCGCATGAAGAAGACCCCAGCATGAACATGATGCTCAGAAGTGGCATGGCCATAAGGGAGGATAAAAGGAAACTCACCAAGGAAGACACAAGGGTTCGCAATGAGACATGTTTGGATGCTAGGCAGAGTGTTGTAGAGGTCTCTACCCCAGGTAGTAGGGATCAACCCGAGCTGGAAAGGGATCCCTCGATGCTAACTACGTTTCTAGAGACATGCATGAAATTGCTTCATGATGATAGGGTGATTAAAAGCTTACAAGAGTTGATAACTAGGTGCATAGGATTGAGTGAACCTCGTGTGGTCTGCAAATTGGGGAAACAAGCTTTGTGTACTGGATGGGAAATGTGACGGCATAGATTGGCGACTATGAGATGGATCAGATCATTCTGGACTTAGGTTCAAATGTGAATGTGCTACCTAAATAGACTTGGGAGTGCATGGGCAAGCCCACACTACAATTGTCTCCTATTCAATTGCAGATGGTGAACCAAAAGAAGATCCTACCCATGGGAAGACTGAAGGGAATTACCATAGATATAAAAGGCACGAGCACACAAATAGACTTTGAGATAATAGAAATCGTGGAGGAAAGTAGCCCTTACCCTGCGTTGCTAGGGATAGACTGGGCCACAGATATGAATGGGGTCATTAATTTAAAGAAGGGGAAAATGATATTTGAGAAGAAGTTGCTCCGCGTAGTCGTTCCACTAGACCCAGCAGAAGGACCACGTTACACTGAACCTATGGACGATGAAGGAAGTGATATGTACTAGAGTGTATCTACAATATTACTACATGCAATCAAGATTGGGTCAATCAAACTGCAAAAGGAAGAATATCGCAGGAGCATGCAGCATCCTGCACTGCAGCTTCAGACGAGGAAGATGAACGGTGGCATAATTGGCTAAATGGAGTAACAATGTTAAACTGCAATATGATGACTAGGCCATTGTATTGCGTAATAGCTCAAGATCACGAATTGCTGACATATGATGGGCTGACCATGGTAGATGAATTCCTCACCAAGTTTGAAGGCACGGTACCAGCGCACCAACGATTCGATGTGTTAAAATGGGCATTGCGCGCAACGCCTGCACGTTGGTGAGGAACACATGAAGGAACCTTTGAATAATGGCACAACTGCAAGCGGATGATGCAAATAAGGTTTGGAAAGCCAGAACTATGAATAACTAAAAAATATGATGGGCACGATGACCCACGAATGCATCTTACCAGATGGACCTAGGCCTATGGAGAAGAGCCTCAACCAGAGTGGGTACACTTATTTTATCATACCTTGGATGTCATCCCAAGGAACTTATACATCAAAACAAAACTCTGACATAGCACAAGCTAATGGGATATCTTACGCAAAGGAATTTTATTGAAGTTCTTATTTGAGGACCAATGGATGGACATTGTTGACTATGCATTTCAAGTTGTGAAGGCCACTATTTTCAAGGTACCACTAGAACCAGAGGAAATAGTACAACCAGACTGGTTGCATCAACTGAGCCAAGCCCTAGAATGTTACAATATTCAGATAGAATATGATGAGGATGACCCCAGGAACATCAATATTCCAAAAACAGAGGGGAGTCACGAAGTTCATGGACTAGCGATCGAAGACCCCAACATCACCGCGTCGCTGGAAACAAAACAAGTGAAGATTGGTACGGAGGAGGAGTTGAAGTATGCAATGCTTGGGGACTATTGGGATGATGCCATGGTGGGGATGGTTCTCAAGTTATTGTGAGAATATCAAGATTTATTCTTGACCAAAATCAAGGAGCTAAAAAGGATCCTCGGTGACCTAGGAGTAATGAACATAACTCTGAAGCTAAACGTGAATCCAGTCATACAACGTGTTACACAGTAATTTGTCACTGTCTTCCTGTCAGTCTCCCTACTGTGACATGAGATCCAATTCATCATGCTCATGCTCTCTAATGTGTCCAAATGACCCACTTTGCCAAAGTTTCCTCTATCATCGCGATTGTTTTAAAAATAAACACGCTGATGAGTGCTCCTAAACAGACTCAATGCGCTGTCAACGCGGAAGCACACGCCTTTCCAGTGTTGGTCAAATTTCATATGACAGCACGATGTTCTTTATGTATGATCGCGCTGATATGACTTTCCTTGTTATTCAGCAGCGATGCCAGTGCTCCAGTGCGGTTGTGCACCTGTGATGATCCAGTTTGGGCGAATTTTTTCTAACAGTTGGCCTTCCAGATGACTCCAGACCTGGTTGTTGGCCTTGTAAATGTCACCCTCCCTTCTCTGGCATGTTTGTTTCATCATTTGAGCCACCTTCCTTGGAGATAAGCTCATGCTCACACCATTCATGGAGATTCCTTCTCCTATTTAAGCCTCCACCATTGCCATGAGCTGCTAGTTTGGAATTGATTGTATTTAGAGCATTGCTGATAGTGTGTAAGCTTGATAGGCAGTTGGTGTGATAAGTGTGGGATTGCTTTAGTGCTTAAGGAAGGTTGTGAAGTGTCTCCATCTTGTGTAAACTTGTGTGAGAAAGAGAGTTGTCTTCGGATATCTACTTTCAAGGGTGAATGCTTGAAGGACTTGCTGGTTGGACCCAACCAAAGGAGGATTTGACGTCAGAACTTGGTTGTATTCTCTTTTGTTTCATTAATAAGATAAACGACTATCATTATGGTTCCACTCATGTATCTTTGATTATGATGTTTGAGTTGTATCTTTTCTGACCGGTACATAGTTGCATTTCCCAGATTTTATGCTTGTATTTGTCTTGTCCTTTTCTTGTGCAGGTGTATGTTCACGGAGATCGTGAGGAGTGCGACCAGCTGAAGCAAAAGAACGGAAGCAACAACCCTTCCATGAATACAAGCGTTGGATTCGAGGTAGGCTATCATCTTGGCCTTTATTTTGCAATTAGGAACCTGCGTGTTAACGTGCTTGATTGTTGCTAGACCTCAGTTAGGCTAGAGGGATCGCCTTTGTCCGCAGAGGGGATTTACCTTTACAACAATTTGGCGACTCGGCTAGCCGAGACTTTACCTTGTTGTTTGAATTGTAAGCTTTAGACGGAGCCTGAAGCATGGCCAGTTAGCCTTCGAAACGCTATTGCTCTGCATTAGCGAAGTAGATCAAAGCCATTTCAGTCAATCTCCGGTTTTGTTTACAAATTGAACAGCTTGGAGCTAGTTGTTGTCCTGTTCTTGTTCATTTTGTCCTTGGATTGAATTCTTGCTCTCTTTTTCGAAGTTTGGGGATTAGTTCTCTGCTTTTGGATTTCCTGGTTCGGTCTGGGAAGTGCCTTGATTGTTTAAAGAGTGATTGCCTTGGTTTGGGAGTTCTTGGCTTGATTGTGGTCATTTTTTGGCTTCATCGCAGTTTTTTATAAAAACAGTCACGCTGCCATCGCCTAGCCTTTTCTGTGATTTCTTGATCATCGCGTAAATACACCAAACAGTCGCGACGGTTCTAGAAATCGAACCATCGCGGTTAACCCGTGTTCTTCCACGCTGACATCGCCTTGTTGCTACGCGTAGGTTTTTATCAGCGCCCTGTTGCTGTGTTCTACCTGCGTTGATTCCTGTAGAATTGAATTTTTTCAATTCCACCTCCTTAATCTATTGGTCTTGCTATCCCCTGCCTTTTCCACTTGGTTTATGACTTGATTTTTATTGTTTAAAGATTGAAGCACTTCTTTGCGAGTTTTTTTGAAGCGAATCTTGTTTTTTTTGCTTTGTGACCTAGTTTTATTGCTTCAACTTTTTTGGATCAGCTTTGCTTGGTTACTCATTTGCAAAGGTTCGTTTACTGCTTGCTTTTTGTTTGATTTAACCTTCCTCTTTGCTTGCTTTTGCTTGGTTGTTTAAGTGATTGTTGTTGAATCAATTTTAACATTGTTTCAATTTCTTTTCACTACCCGGGCACGGATTATAGTTGTTTGGGGTCAATCGGTTCTTTTCCACATTTGTTTGCTATTATTTCTCAAAAACTCTTGAGTGCATTTTGTCATTATCGAAAAAGAAAATATCTTTTGCTTTGTGATAGTTAATGAAAATTAGGGCTTTTCATTTTGATTAGTGGATTAGTAATCTTAAAGAAAAGTTTAGTGATTTTCATTAGCTACATTAGGGAAATTCTTTGATTGATTATATTCGTTTCGTTTGTATGAAAGCTCTCTAAACCCTTTTGTAATTAGCGTTCATCGAATATAATGACCTGTTTTGGCATATAGAGTGCATTTAGGGATTTTGAGGAATTACATACGGTAGGACCTGAAAACCGAAACGTAACTCAAGATCAACTTTAAAATAAATCGATTGAACTTAAAAACGCATTGGAACATAACGCTCACATTCTAGAGGTCTAGGCTAGAGACGTGCTCCGACGTCATTAAACCTAGTCACTTTTGTTCTCACATCAAGGTTGGGTGATTCCTCCTTGTGTGATTAAACTATGGTCTAGTACAGACTTGTGCTCCCACGTACCGTCGCGTATATATGGGGAGACTCCACTAGGTTATCATCCTTGATCCATAGGAAGCAGTGTCTGCCGCCTTACAGCCCGTAACGCACCGAACACAGCATTCGGGAAGATTGACTGTCGTACGGAAAGTCCTTGGCTTTCATATGATCGCTAAGGGTGTATAAGCAGTTTTACAGATTGTCTAGTAAACCCTTTGCCTAGTTTCTCTAGAGCAGTCACTTTTTGATCCTTTTCAGACTCCTTAAAAGAAAAGGCTCTATTGAGCATTTGTCACTTCGGGCTCATTAAATATTCGAAGGCGACTAGAGTCATATTTTGTCCTTTTCTTGACTCTTAAAACATGAAAAGGTCAAGTTGTGTCATAATGTCTTAAAAAAAATTTCGACCACGATTACATTTACCTTGTTAGATCTTGTTTGCGCTAGTTTTGAGTAGGGTATTTTATCGTTAGCTTGTCTAAGATTTTTGCTTTATCATCCTGGCGGATCCATCGATCCCATCTCCCGTCCCAAGTGACCAAGGGTCTCCTTCTTCTGCTGCCCCTGAGACATCGGTTTGTGGCGACACTTTCCCTATTGTTCCGAGTGTCCAACCATTGAACTCTCGTGCTCCAGAGAAAGAGCTTTACAACTTGTTTTGGAACCCTGTTTGGGAGCCTTCTGAAGAGGATTTTCCCTCTAATCCTGTTGGTGTTTCATCCCCGATGGCTTCTTCCGACATGGAGGATACATCTCCTGTATCGAGTGGAACGCCTGTTATATCGAGTATTGATACTCCCATCTCGGCTACATCCCCGGTTATCTCTACACCCTACACTATCACACCTCTCGGTATCACAGTGCTGGCACGGTATAGATCTCTAAGGGATGCTATGGGCTCTGCGAGTTCCTCTTCTATGTGGGATAATAACATTGTTCCCACTACAATACCTTTTGTTTCCCAGGTTCACCATACCGTTGTCACATCAATTCCAACCAATCCGACCGTTTGTGTCACATCATCAACTCCAATTGCTAGTGTCGTTACGGCATCTTCCATCATAACTACTGTTGTCGGCCCATCCCGAGGCCCAGCACGTAGTGGTCAATCGGCACATACTGCTAGAGTTGTCCATCCCGCAAGTGGTGCCCCGCCTTTTTCTGATGCTATTTCGGCAGGGGGGGCATATTCTCAGTACTTCCATGTTGTCCAGAACCTAGGAGGGCAAGGCCCCTATTATGATCCTTTCAATCATTATTTGTATACCTCCTTGCCAACTGAGCCCGCTGTCGAGGGTACAGTTCCGTTGAATGTGGCTTGGGGTACCACCGGTTATGGTGGTGGCCAATTCTGTCCAGGTCAAGGGCAGCCATCCCAAGGACCACCTTACCAGGGTCAACCATCCTACTCGCAGCCTAATCATGGGCAGCAGTATTATGGCCAGACCTATTCATGTCAACCTGGAGGCTTGCAAGGACAACCCTATCAGGGACAACCTTTGGCCTCTGGTGTTCCGTCTTATACATATCTTGGGCAACCTTCAGGAAACTCGAGACAACCTTACATGCAGCAAGGACAACCTGGGCCCCAGCAGGGATACCCTTCGTGTCAACCCTATGGGAACCCGGGACAACCTTACGCGCAGCAAGGACAACCCGAAAACCAACAAGGTTACCCTTCTTGGCAAGGTGGCCAGCCTTACGCACAGCAAGACCAGCCCACTGCTCAGCCTAGTCAGCCATCCGGTCTACAAGGACAACCTTCGGTTGCGCAAGGACGGCCAAACGCCCAACAAGCTCAACCTTCTAGGCAAGTAGGTCTGTCTCAGATCCGACCAGGACAACCTTCCGGCCAGATGGCCCAACCTCACTCTTCGCAAGGATATCTTTATGGGGTGGCTCAACCGAGCATGCAGATGGTTCTTGTTTCTCAGGCTCAACCCGGTTACCAACCCCAGAATCAAACTGGTCTCCAGTCACAAGGTGGGTACCAATCCCAACCTTCTTATCAGATGCCGCCTGGTTCCCAGGCTAAATATGTAGCCCAACAACCATATGGATACCAGCAACCCCAGGGACAAAATCAATTTGCCCCGTATCAAAATTACCAACAACCGCAGGTCAACCCCTATCAAAACTATCAGCAACCTGCAGGGCAGTATGGTAACCAATGGGGAGCTGGGGGGCAGAACCAATATCAACCATCCGGTTCTGGATATCACCCTTATGGACAAAGTTCCTATGGATAGGGTCCTTTTGGACCTGGTCCGTCCGAACAAGGTCAGTGGGGGCAACCAACAACTGGATGGAATTCTAGCCCTACCTCATATCCGCAGATGTCCTTCAACCCGCAGCTACCATTTCTAGCGACGTTGGAACTTCCTGATGTGTCGAAACTAACAAATGATCCCATTTTGCATAATCCACAATGGCCACCAGTTCCAACTAAAATACCCGGCGACTGTCCCAAATTTGACTGCAAGGCCGGAGAGGATCCTCAAGCCCATGTAATGATGTATCACCTATGGTGTTCGTCTAATTCATGGCTTGATGATTCGATCGGACTTAGCCTGTTCCAAAGGACCCTCACCGGCTCTGCCGCTAAATGGTACATTGAATTGACCCGCGCGTCTTTTCAAGACTTTAATTCATTGGCTATGGAATTTCTTACTCACTTTCAGTTACCCATTCGGTACGAGACAGGGACTCATCTCCTGACGTCTCTTAAGCAGGATACAGCTACGCACATCTCTGATCATATACATGAATGGAGAAGGCGTCGCCAGTTGATCAAGTTTTGGATTCCTGATCAACTCCTCACCGATTGGTTCACGACTTCCTTTGTCCCTAAGATTGCACGGGACATTGCTATGGGAGCCTGCGTGACTGAAGAGCAAGCGATTGCGCATGCTCAGTACCTTGACTTAGTTTACTCTCAGTCAGGTACTTTGTGTGAGTATTTTCCTGATGCCCCGAGACCCGGTACATCCAAGGCTCCACCAAAGCCATCTGTCGATGGATTTATTGGCTCTGTGAGTCCGGCCTCTAAAAAATCATCCTCAAACCCTGGGAAGCAAAAGTCGGATGCTTCGAACGAAAACACATCTCAAGGTGGTTCAAATTCTGGAAGTACTTCCAAGGTCAACGTCGTCCAGTCCACCACAGTGAGTAAGGCCTCGAAAGGAAAGAAAAAGGGGAAAGGAAAAAATAAATCTGAACAACCTAAACAGGAGTCCTCCAAATCTCCATCTGAGGAAGGAGCTAAGCGCAAACCCAAATATCCTTGTCTCATTTGCGAGGAGGATCACTACACTAAGGACTGCCCAAGGCGGTCCGAAGTTAGTCGTTTGTTGAAAGGTGCTCCTGGGATTCCTGCAGTTCTTAAAGAACCTTTCCCCTCTCAACAGACTCAAATGGTGGCTGATCCATCTTCTTCTCCCTTTGGTTCCCAAGTCTTCATGGCTCGATCCATTCCCATTCATGTAACGACTCGAGAAAAGGAGTATCCGTTGTCTGCCAGGACGGAGCTCGAGGTTCCCTCAAGTGCTCCTTCGTCCAGTTCTAGTCCGCTCCATATCGAGAGACCAAGTACTGAGACGACCATCCGACACCCTCCCAAAGGAGTACTCAAGAGATCATCTTACAACCCAAATGCTCATGTTGCCCAGCACTATAGCATAGTTGAGGACTTAGCACAGGCTCAGTCGGCTATGTTTGCCTTAGAAGTTCTCCAGAGCTGCCCCCCCTAGAGGAAGTCCCTGCTATCAGCCATCAGTGGCATCGACCCGGAAGACTCGAATCTGATTACCTTTGATCTCAAGAGCCATGTCCCAAGGCTGCCTCATCAGATCGCTTTTCTTATACAAGTCATCATCAATTCAAAAACGATTCATCATACGATTATTGATGAGGGCGCATCGACTTGCATCATGTCTATTGCTTGTAGGAAAGTCGTCGGTCTCCGACTCTAAGCCAGTCTCCTACGACTTTGGAAGCTTTCGATGGGAGAGAATCCCGTCCCTATGGTATTCTTCAATGATTGCCAATTACTTTAGAAGGAAAAACCATTGAAGTAGAAGTCGAAGTCGTTGACGCAAATCTCACCTACAACCTCCTTCTGGGCCAAAGTTGGACGTATGCCATGCGTATCGTGGCTTCATCCCTCTTCCGTGTCATCCATTTCCCTCACCAAGGGACAATTGTCACGGTAGACCAGCTCTCCTTCTTCGCTTCTTCTTCTGAAGGAAATGTGGCTTTCGTGGAGCATACCTCCATCCCTTTTGAGAGTGTGGGAGTCAGGCTCTTCAAATATCCCGCCCTTATGGGTGTCTTTTCACTCCCACCTCTAAACCTTGCTTCACTTGGTTTGATTTCTACTTGTTCTGATCCCTCATTGCACACTGTTGCAACCCTCGGTCCCCCTGCCAAAGGGGGCATTGATCCTAT